>LPNX010876251.1:116330-129444 GCA_001517045.1 Pseudotsuga menziesii
TCTCCTTAATACAAGCTCTGTGTATCAATACCGACATCAATCTTCAAACCCCAATTTCCTCACAGTTCAGACTTTGCAAATGTGATATCAATCACTGGCTTCTTGGGTTAACTGGAGACTACTTGTGTGGTGGATGAGCAAAACAAAACATTCTGCAATATATTCATACTATGCTTCTTGTAGTCTTAGTATCGAAAATGACACTAGGTCTCCCAACAATCCTAGTCATTCAACTCATTTATCCCACTGTGTATGAATATCAGAGCTTTTTGTCAAATTTAGGTGCTAAAACATACACGATTTTCAACCCAGACTGTCTCGATTTTTAACAAATGAACGGTTCAAACATAGAGTTATTTTTCAGTCCTCTGTTCAATAGAACCTGTCAGAATGACTCAGGCAGTTGCTTCTTTGGTTGAAAATTCAATTAAGAGCATAATTTGCCATTTCCATCGGTCAATTTTGATAAAAGTGAACCCCACCGAAAAAAACCCCAAATTTGTAGCTAAACTGGCTTATCAGTAAATACCTCTTAATTGATCGATTGCAGATGCCTTGAATGACTCCTCCTGCTATTTTAGTTCCCACCTGGAAGATACAAGTGTCTTCAAGGTTCAATTTAATTCCAGGTGTCAAGACGACGAAGCCCTAATTTTCTGGGCGACTATGAACCCTCCACCAAACTCTGCAACTGAAAACTCCGTCTTTTTAGGCTGGCACCATCATTCTATTAAGTCCTCTACCATCGAGCATGCATGTATGTAACATTTCACTTCACATTAGGCCAAATTATGCGGCTACCCTTCAAACCAACCCGCATTGGAAGTAATGATAGCCACGATTTGTTTCACGACCTGGAACCACTTGGAATCATGATAACTCTGGAGTTCACACGTAGCAAACCACTCATAGCATGAGATTAGCCGATCATCATTTGAAATCGTGACAAATTTTACTAGAAAACCGGGAAAAATGAAGGCCGCGATATTCTTGTAGCGCGCCTTCGTTATTTTTTCACCCCAGCACTACAAGAATAATTTTAGTGCTATTTTCTCGCGGTTTTTCAGCTTTTAGGCATTTTGTGTGTAGTTTAAAAGCTACTAGGGTAATGATTATGGATTATTAAGCTCAAAATAATCATTTGTGAATCCATGATTTGATAAAATGACTTCAAAACTCCTTCAATAAAAAACAAACCTATGGCTTAAAACTAAAAATTTCAAAGTAGGCTCAAAATTTCATGTAAACACTAAACAAAATTTCCTAAAGGAGGAAAAAATCAAAATAAAGTAAATGAATAACCTAAAAGAAAAAGGAAATCAAACCAAAATTTAAGGAAACAAAACCAAAATTGAAGAAACAAAATTCAGACTTAACACCTTCTAGAATGTGCTTGTTCGAAAGAGGAACAGGAAAATTTGGGAGCAAGACCCACAGGTGGCGCTTCGAAATTATTTCCCGAAGATGGTAAAAATGGGAGTGCCAGCACCCGAGAACCAAAGAAACCAAACCAATGCTCCACATGCCCCCAAGGATGCGCAAGCAGTGTGCCTCCTCCAAGAATACGAATACAATCCAACCGTTAGATAATAAACTGATGGCGGGGATGTAATCAATAAGGGGTTTCCAGTGCTCAGTGGCCCAATCAACCCAACCCTTCTTTCCCATCCTGCAATACTCCAGTCTCCCAATTAAGGCATGAGAGCATAACAAAGAAACCCTATCCCTAAAGATATCATGGCCGAGGATGAAACGGAAGTGCCCCTCCTGAGATTTTATACATTTTTCATGGTGCTTGTGACGATAGCGCAAGGGATCCCCAAAGTTAGCCATAATAGAGACCCGCACAAGTCAACCCTGAGCGAGCTACCATTGATGCCTAAAACACACGCATCCGGCGATGGTAACCAGAAACTGAACAAAGCAAAAATCGTGACCCTAGTCACCTATCCCAGTCCACTGAGAGGAGACAATACCAAAACCGACAGGGTGAGTAACTAGATTCAACCCCTGATACAAGTACAAGAACAAACCCCACAAACAAAAGAAAAATAATAATGAAAGGATCCCCAGAAACCACCAGTCGGACAAAAAGCCCCGAGGGGAAGCCACAAGAAAAGGACAGAGAGCGTGAAAAGGAACCCACAAGACCCGGTAAAAAAAAGAACCCCAAGTCCCCAGGGGATTCCGAAAATATAGCAAAATTCAACCCAGAACATGCCGACAGGGACATCAAAATACCTAGAAAAAAAACAGCGTGTATGCCCATGCAGGGATGAAGAACCCAACACAATCGAAAACTCACAAGGTAGCAGATAAAACAAATCCTTCCCACTTTTTTTCCTTGGTTGGTACTAGTCCCCTAGTGAAGGGGAGGGACTCCAAGAGTGCCACCGTTAGTAGGAAAACAACCACCCTGCAAGACCAAAACCCAACAAGAATCCAACCCGCAAAACACCAACCCAACAGAACCATAAACATAATATCAGCCAACCCACAGGACAAGGGAAGAGACAGGCCAGGGAAATCGATAGACACTAAGCATCTGTCACAGAAGAAGGTCCCAAAAGGCCTAGAATAATGACAAAGACTACCATGGAGGACCTGGAGAGCACCGACCCGGCTCCATGAAAACCCTCCCTTCAATGATCATGCTGAACAAGAAGATAGTTGTAAAGACTTCCTCTCAAAGTTACTTCAATGTGCAGCATTTAAAAAAATGCTAAAACCTTGTACAATCATACTTTGCTAAAATGAGCATAATAATAACCAAAGGTTCTTTATACAATGAATACGCATGATAATAAGCTAGGGTTAGATTTATTTAATGAATCAGTAATGTACCATACTCTAGCCTATATAGAGGTTCCCGTTTTTCCAAGATCTATTGCTTTCAAATTTCTTTTCTGTTATATATTTTGGTATTTATGAGTTTTTTTTAAAGATATTTAAAAATAAAATTGACTTTGTTTTTACAGAAATACTTTGGTATTTATATCTGATATATTTATGAGTTTTAGTTTTAAAAATATTTAAAATAAGATTGGCTTTGTCTTTACAAGTTTTTATTTTTTTTTAAATAGTATGATTATGGTATGTGAAAAATAAAATAAAATTATCATTTGAAATAAATAGTTTTAAATTAAATATTGATAAAATTAAAAAATATTTCGTTATAAATTTATGTAAAATTTTATATGTACATATTTTAACATTAAAAAATAAAAAATACACTAAACACTTAAAAAAAAATGTATTTTCACTTATTGTAACATACCTTAATTACCTGAATAGATTCTCCACGCAGCATAAAATTTCTTTTCAAATGGACATTTAAATCAAACGCAATTAAACTTAAACTTATTATTTACTTAACTACAACCATTTGTTTGCAATAATAAATCTACAAACTACCATCATACTAATACTAATTTGCACAAGCAAATTTGATTATAATAAAGTACAACTGTTTACATTGGTCACACGACTATCATTGCATAAGATAACGGGTAAACATTAAACCCTTGCCTTTTTGTCGTAATTACACCCTTCATAACAAGGTACCATTCTTGTATTGGTTCTCTTGGCGCAACCATTAGAAATGACACATGAGTATCCTCACTGGAGCAACCAACAAGGTTAGAAACACTTAACTAAATAAAATCAACTAGCTACAAAGTATGCACATATACAACGGTTTTACTCTACAGTGTGTTTTGAGAGTTGTCTCGATGCCATCGACACCTTTTGCCGCCAATGCTTGAAGTCATGTAACTCATCATACATGTTAGTATTATATATCAATATATAAATCCAAGTACATAGCTTCATAATAAACTTTTTACCAAGATAAACTAAATCCTATAACAAAGTTAACTGTTAAAGATACTGTTAGTGATTCAACAAAATATGAAGAAACTTGAAATTTAAAACTTTAATCCATAATAACGGTGCATATAAGTCTCATCAATAATCCAAAGACATAAACCAAACCATAGAACACATGATATACCCTCGAAAAACCCTCTACTAATTCAGAGGATGAAAAACCCAACAAACGATCTTATAGTATGATTGATAAGTAGCAGAGAATGATTACAACACGTTAGCATATTGCTTTCACTAAGAGCACTAGAGAGTGGAGATCGAATTGACCACACCGTATCTAACTTTCCAAGTGCATAGCACTTTAATAACAAGTCAAATTGGGTTTTACAACAAAAATAAAATAGTTTCATGCATCAGTAATTTGTTAACACTTAGAACACTGATTCATCTTCAATCATGCGCCCCCCATGATTTGGTGCCAAGCTTGGCACCAAATCATGGGGGGCGCACTCCATAATTATTCCCCACAAGAAGATATGTGCCTTCCATTAATTAACTAACTCTAATTGAGTTGTTAACTGAGTTGTATTGAATGGAACTACATGCAACTGAATGTAACTAAACAGAACTGAATGTAATTGAATAGTAACTCAATTTAACTGAACATAACTAAATGTAACTAAATGTCACTAAACATAACTGAATGCTTCTCCATTAGTGTTTATTTCCAATAATCACTTGCATAAATTAAGGAGTTGATTCCTTAATTAACTGAACTTGTTTACCATACCTAATACTCAACTGATATCTAATCAATTCCAGTTTACTTGGTGGAAACATATGCATTTCAAATTCTCTCTCTATCTCTGTGCTTATATTAAATATCTCTGCATGGTCCATATGTGTTTTCATTAAATAATCATCTTTATCATATCATACTCATAAGATCATTTCCAAACCTATGATCATATGTATTTCCATGGGTCATATAGTCACATGCTAAAGTAAATTACTCTGGGGGTAGCTAATCCCTAAAGGAGACTTGTAGCACCTGTTGACCATGACTATCCATACATCACATAGTATATCTACTTTACATAGTAAGGTACACCACCTCACAACATGAGGATATTTGTATTAAATTGAGCACATAGATCTATGGAAAAACACACAACTCACATGATAGATCACACAATTTACTCAGTTATTGAAGAATGAAACAATGCAAAATGGCTTGCAGCTGTGAATGCTTTTCATTAATCAAAGAGTAATTAGATAATAATTACAATGAAGTACAATGGCTTTAATAGCCACAAGCAATTCGAATCCACATGAGGAAATTCAAATTGATTAGACTCTACTTGACTGTAGGTAACTAAGACCTTGTCTAAATCACTATCGGAGGACTCAATAGTTAACTGACCTTATCTAAACCATAACTGGAGTTCATCGGAGTTCTAAAACACAAATCAAGTGTTACATTTAGTGTTGAATAAGGCTAACTGACTGTGGTAGGTGAGAAATGCGCCCCTCATGAGTGCAGTCAAGTAAACCTAGCGCTAACTGAATGCAGAGGACTAGAACTGAATGTAACTGACTCCTAACTTAGCTTAACTAGTCATCAACTGAACTGAACTGACCTTGGTTGGTTTCAGCACTGCCAGTGGCTCCTAAATTGTAGGGATTGTTCTAGGAGGCTCCTAAACTGATGCAATCAAGTGAAATTAGTGGCAGTGAGCCTCAATTACTTTTCCCCACACTTTAGTAACTGAAACATGTGCCCCAATTAGGCCAAGTGGACCCAATGGTGTTAATGACTATAAATAGATTGGATGGACTCCTGATTTAGACATGACTCCTGATTTAGACATATGACCAAATTGGACAAGGGAGGATTAATAATCCTAACACCCCCCCTAAATGCTAACTTGGACAATCTGTGGGCCCTGGTAATTAAGACCATAGGTCACCCATTACATCAAGTAAAGTAAAGTAACTGCTCAAAAACAAGGTGCTGGGGAAAAACCACATGGGAAAAAAACCCCCCCTCTAATTAAGCAGGTAAAATCAGGATCAATCTGGTTCTTCTGTGCACAGGTATCCTGGGGCCTGGCATGTGAACCTCTCCATCATTATGTCTGGAGGAATATTCCTCTTTGGAAGAATAATGATATGCTCAACAAAATCAGAAATATAGACAGCTGCTGAATGAAGACTGGACCCATGTGGAGCAACTGAAGTCAAATGATAAGTAAGAAAAGGAGTCTTGAGGATTTAGAACATGTGAGGAACACTCAAGAAACTGATATTTTTCAGCCATGAACAACAAACCATGAGTGGTAAGAACAGCCCCAAGTGTTAGGAGCAAGTGTCCAGGCGGATGCAGAAAATCTTCCTCTTTACTGGTTTTGTGAGGAGGTGAGCATGTGATCAATGGTAGAGAAGCACTGGGACTGTTGAGAGTGAATGCTTGAGCTCCATAGTATGATATAGCTTCTGAAATATCTAGTTAATCACATAATAAAATATCATCAACCTCATATGAGGAAACTAACACCAAATCCCCATCAACATTTTTGAAGAGAAAGTGTGGTACTTGATTTTTCACATCGGAATTGGCGAGAGCAGCTACAAGCATGAATGAAAGATCTTGGATTTTAAAATATGAACCAAATAATATCAGATCAAAAAGTAAATAAGATCTAAATAGGTTCAAAATAGATCCAAAGCTATGAAATAGAATCAAATCCCCAGCAACAGTTTTGTAGGAGACTTGTGGTACTTGTTTCTTCACACCATTGATGAGAAAAACTACAAGCAGTACTAAAAAAATATGAATTTGATATATTAAACCAAGCAATATCAGATCATATCAGATCCAATAAGGTTAATATCAGATTCAAATAAATGGTTAATCTAGATGGTGGATGCACAACTTTCTTCTTCTTCAAAATTTTGAATTTTGGTGCATGCAATCCTACAGGAATTTGCTGGAAAAAATAGATCATGGGAAGTGAATGGATCACTCTGGTAATCTGATATTTCTTCCAAAATATCCAAGGTATCACATATTTGCACACCAGCAGCAACATTAGAGGGAGAAAAATCAAATTTCTCTTTACTTTTGGAAGCAATTACTGTTAAATTTTGCACAGAATTCGAAGGAAAATCACCGATGAATGTTTGCATGGAAGTGCAGCAATATTTTTCTTCAATATCAGAGATTCAAATGTATTCTTCCGTTTCAACATTATGAGAAGATGAGATATCCAAGATCTCATGAACTTCCAGAGCATCAGGAGAAGGAGTCACTGCATGGAGACCGTCTTCAATTCAAATTAACTGTGTAGAAGCTTCTGCTTCTTCTTCATCTTGAATAAATTCATCAGAGAGAGTGGAGGCCGATATTTTTGGATCAAGGATGCTTATGGTGCTGGATGTGCTCTCCAAAGTGCTATTATGATCCCCATCAATCATTCCAAAGGTTCTTTCCAATCTTGTCTAGAGTTCCTGTGGATCTTTAATAGATCTACTGAGGTAGCACAAGCTAGGAGAAAGAGCTAGTTTCATTATTTCAAAAGCTGCATTCTTTGCATTTAGCCAGTCATTTTCACTCTCAAAATAATTTCTACCAAATCCACAAGACACCCAAAAGAGATCTTGTATATTCATAAATACAATCATCTTCACCTTCCATTCATAATAGTCTAAGGATCGAGTGAGAAGAGGAACTGATGAATTCATTTCAAAGTTGAACCTGCAAAACAAAAAAAAGGTCACTGTAAGGTCAGACAGCCTGCACTTTTGGAATTTTCTTCACACCCAGCTTAGTTAATCAAGCAAGCTTGATCAACAATTCCTTTTCTTGGGGTATTAAGTGGTAAATTCTTCGCTTCTGGTGCAGTGCTAGATGGAGCAATTTTGCTCAAAAAATGATCCAGTAAGAGATCTGAGGAGGAGAAGTGCCTTGTCCGCTAAGGCTTTGATACCATATTAAATTGAGCACATAGATCTGTGGACAAACACACAACTCACATGATAGATCACACAGTTTACTTAGTTATTGAATAATGAAACAATGCAAAAATGGCTTGCAGCTATGAATGCTTTTCAGTAATCAAAGAGTAATTAGATAATAATTACAATGAAGTACAATGGCTTTAATAGCCACAAGCAATTCGAATCCACATGAGAAAATTCGAATTCATTAGACTTTACTTGACTGTAGGTAACTAAGACATTGTTTAAATCACTATCGGAGGACTCAATAGTTAACTAACCTTGTCTAAACCATAACGAGAGTTCATCGAAGTTCTAAAACACAACTCAAGTGTTACATTCAGTGTTGACTAAGGCTAACTAACTGTGGTAGGTGAGAAATGTACCCCTCGTGAGTGCAGTCAAGTAAACCTAGTGCTAACTAAATGTAGAGGACTAGAACTGAATGTAACTGAGTCCTAACTTAGCTTAACCAGTCATCAACTAAACTGAAGTGACCTTGGTTAGTTTCGGCACTCCCAGTGGTTCCTAAATTGTAGGGATTGGTCTAGGAGGCTCCTAAACTGATGCAATCAAGTGCAATCAGTGGCAGTGAACCTCAATTAGTGTTCCCCACACTTTAGTAACTGAAACATGTGCCCCAATTAGGCCAAGTGGACCCAATGGTGTTAATGACTATAAATAGACTAGATGGACTCCTGATTTAGACATGAGTCCCGATTTAGACATATGACCAAATTGGACAAGGGCGGATTAATAATCCTAACAATTTGTAGAACTTGATATTACTTACAAGTCTAGAGTCTTAATATTACTCACAAGACTTGGCTTGATATTACTCACAAGCTTTACTGACTTTATATTAGTCACAAGTCTACTGTCTTGATATTACTCATAAGACGCAGCTTGATATTACTCACAAGATTTATTAACTTGATATTACTCATAAGATGCAGCTTGATATTACTCACAAGATTTATTGACTTGATATTACTCACAAGTCTATTGTCTTGATATTACTCACAAGACACTGCCTGATATTACTCACAAGCTTTACTAACTTGATATCATTGACAAGTCTATTTTCTTGATATTAATCACAAGACTTGGTTTGATATTACTCACAACCTTTACTACTTCACCACCTCATTCATATGAGGATATTTGTAGGACTTGATATCACTCACAAGTCTACTATCTTGATATTACTCACAAGACAAGAGAATGACTCATGATGCTATACTCTCAACACTCCCTCTCAGCGAGGGAGACATTCTATGCCTGTTGTAGCTACAACAGATCCCATGTTTTCATTAAAACATGGGAGTCACAATTTTTTATATGCAAAGGTAATGTTAGTCAATTTTGGGGGTTGTTCATCCTGTTTGCATGCATTCTTAACTTTGACATAATTTGATTTAGTTAACAATTTTTCCTTTTGAAAGTTTATGCATTTTTGTGTCTTTTGTGAGTTGCAAAAAGAATTATTTTTTTCTAAAAGTTTGCATTTCCCGCAACTCGCGACCCGCAACCCGCATTGTGGATTGCAAGAACTTGGTTTTGCATTTGAAGCTTTTTCGCTCCGCAACCTGCAAATGTGGATTTCAGGTGTATAAACATTTTTCAATAATCGTAGTTTGTCATATCCGCAACCCGTAACCTGCAATTGCAGATTATGGATTGCAGAAAGGATGTGTATATTTATGAAATAAATTCCCACAACTCTTCTCCCGCATTTTAGATCTTTGGTATTATTTAGATTGTTTCTGTTTTTACTCATCTCTAGCTTATATTTTCTCTTTTAGTGATTTGAGTTGTTTCTATGATATTGGTGGTTAACTTACCATGTTATCTTTCACATTCCCCACCTAGGTTTGGTCTTCATTGCAAAAACTAATAATTCAAGATGATGGCTGGTTATTACCTTCATTCTGGGATTGTGATTTGTCTTATCATTTCTTCTCTCATGATTTTGGATATTGCATTAGTTTGATATTTAAGATTGATAGAGTTTTATTTTCACATATGCATCCCTAGAATCATAATGTAAATAATCTTAGTCTTTGCATTATTTGCTTATATTACCTTAATATTTTTAATGTTTAGTTTAACCTTATTGAAATCTTTTAAATATTTATGGTTATGTTTTGACTTTCACTAACTTAACTTGTGTATTTCATTAAATCCATATATTAAATTTATACGCAATTGGATGTTATGAAAATTAAAAGAACACATGTTAGTTTGTTTGAATCCTAAATTCCCTAATTTCTATGAGATTTGTTTTTATGATCATTTGAAAATTTGTGGTATTAAAATTCAACATTCACTAATGTGAAATTAGTTTGATCAGGGATAAGTCTTCTATTTTCAATAATTTAATTTGATTTTGAAAATACAACTTCTATTTTTCCATTTTGCAATTTAAAAGGATTTTCATTTATTATTGTGCAAAATGAAATATTATTATTCTTTTATGGGTTTCTATTCTTGGAAAATGATTATGTTAGAAACCTATTTATGGAATTCATTAACTTTCTTATATTATATGAGTGATTCTTTTCCTATATACGTAACTTGTTTCCAAGAGTTATTTTCTTAAGAATTAAACTGTAAATGTTTTTTTCTTTTTTCTAGGTTTAGGGTTTTCAGATATTGGGTTTTCTTTGTAAATAATTTCTAAATTTTTTCTATTGTTATTTCATTACTTCGTTCAATAAATAAAATTTTGCAATTTTACAAGCTTCCCAATTATTTTTATGCATTTTTGTGGATGTGGGACCTTTGATTTTAATTGTTCAAACTTTAATGTTCCCGCAATCTGAAATCCGTAAATGCAGATTTCAGGAAGCTCTAATTTTTCCATTTTTAAAACATTATTCTTGCAACCCGCAATCTGCAATGCGGAATGCGGATTGCGGAAGGTAGTTTTTTTCTTATTTCAAGTTTAATATTCCCGTAATCTGCAATCCACAATGCCGAATGTGGATTGCGGAAATCACATTTTCAAATTCTTACTTTTCATCCCCGCATTTTTTTCGGACCGTAAGTTTGTCTTACGTTATAATTTAATTTATTTATGGGTCTATAAATTCTGGCAATTTTATTTTTTATTTTACATAGAGTTTTAAAGTTTAATTTTGATTTGTTTAAATGATTTTTCCAAATTCAAAATTTCTTTTCTGACATTTCATTTTCGATATTTCGGGAAAATGGATTTTGGATTTTTGTTTGGCTTAATTCATTTGGAAAATAATTAACAAATAATAATAGGTTTGATTATTAAAATCAATGGTCACAATTCACTCCGCAATGAAATCTACGGTTACAGAGCCTTAACTTCCAGGAGAATAATCTTGAATTGATTTTCCATTTGTATCAAAACATTTAAAAAATGATTGTTGAATGATGATATATGCCAGAGCTAAGATCGCTGGAGAAAGGAGAATTTTGTATTATTTACACTTTACATTACATTCTACCTTGGTTAATGAACACTAATTGATATAATTTTTGTAGGTTTGCTAGGATGCCAAGCCGTGCAGATTCCCGAAGATAATATAATCAAACTACATTTGTGCTATCAATTTGAATTTTGATAACGAAATCTTTATCTGCTAGCAATGGAGATCATTTATTCTATTTTAGCACTACGAATTGGATTTCTCAAGAAAGAAGGAAGCTCCAACATAAATTCATGGATCCTTGAGAGAAAAGATATGAGTTGGTATGAAATTAATGAAGACCACATTAGAAGTTGAATCGCACCTGGTAAGAGAGACAAATTTCAGGCTCCATTTGCCATCAAACCATGAAGAATCTGACAAAACCATTGATAAACCACTTTATAAATGGGGTCTTTTACTCCTTATCGCTGGCCTTTTTGAGATCTCTCAACTGATTTGGAGAAAATATTTCCCGAATAGAGGATTATTTTTAGAAGTTGGTTGCAACCGGTTTGGATGGGAGCTAAACGAACTAGAGTTCTGGTGGTTGGATCTTATCTTTTCATTGCTCGTCTCTTCTATAAAATTGACCCAAAGGTCTGAGTTGAGGGAGTAGGGGGAAGCACTCAACATAGCTGAATATATTTCTCTTTCAGAACTGAGGACACGCTTCCAGGGAGAGACCTTCATACCAGAGAATCAATGTTTTCTTCTCTGCAATCTTTTTTAAATTTCTTTCAAGCGATAATGTACGAAGATTCTGTCCATAGGATTTCTGGGTGGATTATGAAGCTCTGTAATTTCTCATTGAAGCTGGAATAAAAGACCAGAAACCACTGCAACAATTATTCATCTGATTTATATTGGATTTTTATGTATTTTCTCATTTGAATTAATAATTAGATTTGAGCATTCTCTGTGCAACATTTGTAGATAATGTTTTACTGCATTATTTTATGGCAGGTTTGTTTAATATGATTATGATAAATGAATAGAGGCTTAACGTATAAACAATATTTTCCAAAATGCAATAATTTCTTATTGTTCATTTTTGTAGAAAAAATGATATGCCTACTAATTGCTGGGTTGTTTGATTTTCTTTAAGCAAGGCAATAATTATCTTGTATATGCATTAAATTTCTATTAAATATTTCGCTCCTGGGATACTTTTTAGATAGATTATTAATTATCATTTATTTTAGTTAACATTTTATTTTAATATTTTCGTTTTAAATCTTCATTTTTGTAACTATAGAATTTCTTCTAATAATTGCAGAATTATTAATTTTAGATTGCCTTCAAATTTTACTTAGGATTGGCTTTAGCTTTAATCCAAAGTCTCCTTTTAAGGAGCAAACTTATTGACTCAAAGAGTGCCAGCAGAGGCCAAATATTCGTGGGTGTTAACCACACCATGTTAATTTTTCATATGCTTTACTAAGACATCAGTATATCATTTCATTTTTCATAATAAAAGCATATAAAGCAGGATCACTGAAAGAAACAGTATCACAAGAACAACACATATTTATCCTAGGAAAACCCTAAAGGGAAAAACCCAGCAAAAGCTTCCTCAATATAGATGCCCCAAAAGGGAAAAAGGTAAAACCAACAAGGGGATCAAAAACCTGATTCTCCTCCTTCTCCAGCAACTCCTCTCCTCCACAAGTGCGCTATTCCAAGTGAGTGTGTGTGTCACAAATGAGGAGCACTACACCTCTATTTATATTCATCCGTTTACCTAAAGTTTACTCAATCAACATGTCGGCTTAAGTTAACTCATGTAGGCTCGAGTTACACATGTAGGCTCAAGTAACCACACTGGGGTGCTGATGACCCAC
>LPNX010876268.1:0-44080 GCA_001517045.1 Pseudotsuga menziesii
AATGAGTCTATAGAAAAATCATTCTTAAGTTCAATCAAAACCATACGACCTTCCTAAATTTAGAGATCCCATTTAGATAGTTTGTTATTCACAGTATTGAGTTCTTTATATATATGGGAATGAATTGTGGTCAAATCTGGAAATGATATCCTTTACATTTTTACCAAGAGGCCTGAGCATGACATTTTGGAGATGTGAAGATCTAGTCATTCAATTAATTACTAATGAAGAAACCATAAATTTGCAAATTTGAAATACCAACGTACTTTTCATTAGTAACTTCATAGCCATAAGCTTTGTTGAGTTGTTTGATCCAACCTCAAGTCGTTCTTTAAATTTAATATAATTATCCTCAAAAATATAAAACCCCTTCGCCACTATTGATAATTCCACCATTTTGTGAAGTTACACAAAAAAATCATTGATAGATTATATGTACCTCCTGGATTTGTCTTGGCACTTTAATTTTATTATTATTATTATTATGTAATTCATTTTGGTCCTAACTCTATAAAAAAAATCACAGCAAATAGATTATTTGTACCTCTTGGATTTGTCTTGGTACTTTTTTTTTCATTTGATTCTCATGTAATGTATTTTTGTCCTAGAGCATATACGTGAATATGCTTGAAAAAATGAGATAGGATTATATTCAAAATTGACCAAGTTTCATGTCAACGATATACCCCACAAGACCAAGCATGTAGTTGTTATGTATTTTCTCGTGAATATGCTTGTAAACTTGAGATAGGCTTACATCCAAAATTGACCAAGTTTCATGTCAACCATATACCCAACAAGGCCAAGCATGCAGTTTCTATGTATTTTCTCATATACTGAGCTTTAAGACACTCTTCAATTGTATTTCCATGCCACACACTTTCAACTCTAGTCAGAGATTTTACCTCCTTCCACAATGTTGGAGAATAAGAACTTTGAATAAAAATATGATAATTTGCTTCTCCCCAACTCCCACACAACTAACATATAGTAAGGCTATGCTTGTTCCTATGCTTCTTCCTAAGTTGCAACAAATCCCAAGCTAGTTCATTATTTTTCAAAATGAACTAAAGGAGATTTTTGTTTTTTTAGTAGCCCTCATTTTCCATACATTCCTCAACCACCATCTCGACTCCAGATTTATAGATTTAAACATCACTTTATACCCAATATTTGTAGTTAATTCACCTCTTTTTTTTTACAAGCAAACTCATTTGGGTCCTTCACTCTAATAGTCATTTCTTAAGACAATCAATAAATTATTCCATCCATTTATTTGATTACCTTCCACACCTAAAGATTTACCCATTTGCCAACTTGAGACCATATGCTTGTGGATACTAAATCTGCGACTTGATTCAATGCAAAGAAGCCATTAAAATGTAAATATTTAATGGATTCATTTGACAAAAAATAACCCTCTCAACATAAAATTACATCTAAGCCATGTTTCACTTTTCCCCTAGAGTCTACCTACCAAGCCAAATGGTCACCTATGACCGAAAATGATCTCACTAAATATTTCCATTGATTAGACGCATTTCTTATGGGTTTTCTTGGATTTTTTAATCAATCCAAAAACAACCTTGGCCAATATATTTTTGTTCTAAAATATATTTCACAAATCCCTTTTGGTCAATGCCTTCCAAATTTTCTTTGGTGCGAAAGATAAACAAAAAAATGTACATTTTAAGTACCATCTCCCATATTCCTTTGTCATTGCAACTATTTTCCATTTAACTAATGAGATGCAAACATTTTTACACATTCTAGGACATAAAAATTTTACACATCTTGATGACCTCTAAAACATGTTTTGGAATAAATGCTAGTAAATGCCACAAGATTGGGATAGCCTCCAATACATATTTAAGCAGAGTCAATCGACTAACAATTGATAGTCCTCTATGTTACTGATGATATATTTGTGATTTAGTTCTTTCTATTCACCATCCTCAATGCCTTTTTCCATTCCCAATAGGTTTTAACAAAAAGTCTAGATTCTTAAATATTTCCTAGAAGTTAATCTCTTTGATTGGAAAGTCCAACAATAATATTTGAATTACCTTTGCCTCCAAACCATTAAAAAATTGTTGATTTTTGCAAATTGATCTCCATTATGGTGGCTTTCTAGATAAATATATTCTTTTCCTTCAACTTGGCAGATTCTCTAAAGCCCCCATTTAGAAATAATAAGACATCATAACCAAACAAAATATGGGTAAGATTAGTCATATCCTCACCTTTGCAATAATTTTTTCCCTCCCTAATGACCTTGCTTAGGTTCTCTACTACCAAAAGGAATAACAATGGGGATAACGGATAACCTTGGTGAAAACCTCATCATGGCTGGAAACATTTTGCAGCCAAGCCATTAACAAGAAGAGAAAAATATATTGAAGAGACACACCCATAATCCACTTAAATAGAGAATAACTGAAGTCTACCTAAAGAACCAAAAGTCTTAAGTACAACAAAATAGTCTTTATATGTTTTCAATAAACCTAGTTTCAAGACAGTTGCAGGAAGGTTTTTAACTTTGATGGAATGTATACCCTATTGTGCTACCCAATTACTTGATAAATATGCCTATCTACCAAAAACTTAAATTGCTCCTATGATATAACATCTAAGAATATTCCTTTGACTCTGAAAATGAGCATCTTTGAGATAATTTTATGCAAACAATTACATAAGAAAATGGATGAAAATTCATCAAATGATTCTTGCTTGTCCTTTTTGATATTACAGCGTGGAATATTGAAATTAGGGAACTAGAAGCTTTCCTATATTTTTTAACCTTCCTGATCACTTTGAGCAAATAATCTTTCAATAACTCATAATAACCAATAAAGAACTTGTGACTACCCAACCCATCTAGTGTTGGGATTTTGTCTTTTTTGAAGGATATCATAAAAAGTTCCTTTGAGACCTCATCCATCAACATTTGGTTATTCTACTTAGTGACAAATCCAGGTAAACAGACACAATATTTAAGATTTTTGTTGTGTTTACTTACTCAAGCTCTTTGTACATACTTTGAAAGTGCACTATGCCTATTGCAACAATTTTAAAAAAATTATAAACCATGTTACCCTCAGAGTTCATCTCCCAAATTGTGTTTATTTGTTTTATGTGATTTGTAAAAGTATGACTTTTTTTCTTTGGTAATGTGTGTTTTCATCACCATTTTCAATCCATAATGCTTTTCTTTTCATTTTCCATTCCCCTTCCCTCTATCCTAAATTCCTTGTTTTCTTTCTTTCTTTCCAATTCTTCAAATTTCAATCTATCCTTTGAATTGAAAATTCTTGATACATTCTTTTCCTACATATCCATTAAGCCTTTTTCTATATCATTCGAATTGTTATCCATCTCCTTTTATCTTTTTGGATACCCAATCAAGTGAAGCCTTCTTCATATTTTTAAGAGCAGGCTGATTCAATGGAGTTTGGATTAAATTCATTCCACTCTTTTCAATCAATTTCTTATAATCAACATCTTCCAACTACACAGGATTAAATTTAAATGGATTGGTAGGCTTATCACTTTCTCTATCCATTTGCATAATGATCATAAACACCCACATGGATCACCCCAAGTTCTAATTTGGTTTGCCTCATACATAATACTTGTGCCCAACCTATTGGCTACAACTTTTATGCCACCCCAATTGTTCCTCCATGTTTGAACAAGCTTCAAGGATTCAACATGTATAAAACTTGAGTCTTGTATCTTATGCTTGAAATACCCAACTTCTCTATCCACTTTTGAATTTGTACCCAAATGTTAGCTTGAGAGATAATGAATATTAGGTCACCTCCAACAATCACCCTTTCTTCTTTAGTATAGTGGAGATTAAGAAAGGATATAGAACATGTGTAAAATTAGCAAAGGCATAGGATCATCAGCCTGGATTGAACCTCACAGTGAAATAATAATGAATGAGGAAGAATTTCAGTGCTAGAATTGTCAAAGAATCATGGTGAAATTATTCAAACAAGAGGAAAATAACTGGAAACATAACAATCATTGGATAATCATTAATTTGTATGAAATACATTGGTGATACAATATAGAGAATTCAAATCCTCTAGGAGTGATTCGAATATCATGACTTGGACTGACTCCAGACATCACTAACTATGGAAAAATCACCTATGGAGGCTTACTAATGTAAATACAGACAAGTGAAACACTTCACAATTAGTTAAATGACCAAGGTAGGTGAGCAAAGGCGCCCATATCCTTAAATCATGCAAAAGGGGCACGAGACTAACTGAAGATGAACTAAATGTGGGCCTTCGTAGCACAAATCAACACAGACTAGGGTGAACTAATGGTGGAATCCCATGACTTTGTGTGGGCTTCTAAAATCTAGGGATTGGTCTCTAGAGCTCGTAAAATCATGCAAAGTAGCGCATAAATTGGTAGGTGGGCCCCATATAACTTTGATCCAGGAGGATATTGGTGGCCACCCACATATTCCTCTTGGACCCCCACCATTGTTTCTTTTAGTTTTCCAGTTTCCTTAATTGTAGCACAATTTACTATTTTTGGCAGTTTTCGGGTCCTAAACTTCCGGAGCCATTTTGAGGCCCTAAACGACGTTTTTTTGGCATCGAATGGTCGAGCAAATATGAGTTTGTTCCAAACTTGATATTTGTTGTTTATGGATGTAGTCCTTAAACATATCTTTCTAACGATATATCATGCGCGTCAAACGGAGGTAGTATGCTAAAGTTACAACCTCGGGAAATTGATGTACCAAGTTACCCAACGGGGCCCACATTAAGGCGTTTCACCTCCTAGGGTTAGGTTTTTGGATGTGTAGGGTTTCCATTGTTTCTCAATAATATATAGGCCTTTGAGCCTCATTGTAACACAGATTTCAGATGCATGTAGCCGCCACATCTCTTCTCAGAGATAAGCTACCAACACTCTAGCTAGTTTATTTCCATTCTGTATGTAAACAAGTTTCAGTTATTGATTAATGAAATGAAGTGTTATTTCCACTGCATATTTGTTTCTATGGTTATTTGTGTATTCTGTTGTGTTCCTGCATAAATCCGGATCAGTGATATCAGAGCAATCTGCTCTTTCTTGATCCTTCTTTGCATGTCCCCAACGAGGGCGGGGTATAAAGAGTTAGGGCTCGATCTGGTTGAACCTTTGCAAGATCAGCCTCGCAAATCCCGATGGCTACCCATGGGGGATGAAAAGAAAGACAAGGGCGTAGAAGATCCTATCAAAATGTTGCTCTAGGAGGCCCTTGAAAAAAAAAGGAATTTGATGATGGATAACTTTTCCCAGATCCTTCAATGACTTCCCACTGGCGGCGCATCTGCATCTAGCATCCACTCTGGAGGTGCAACCCCTTTTAAGGTACAAGTAAAATTTGACATTCCCATATTTGATGGTCGAATAGATGTAGATGCCATAGATAAATGGTTGAATCTATTAGAAGGATATTTCTCGGTTCATGACTTTTATGACCGGGAAAATATTACTTTTTCTCTACTCAAAGCCGCCCCCCATGTCAAGGATTGGTGGGAAACCTACTATGAGAGAAAGGATGAGGAGGAACCCTCTCTGTTCTCGGCCGTACCCACTTGGAATTCTTTCCGAGATGCCATAAAGGGACAATATTATCTGGTGGGGAGCTATGAGGACAAGTACATCCAATGGACTACGCTGCGGCAGGAAAGAGATCAAGATGTGCATGAGCTAACGAATATGTTCCATACCCTGCGCACCAAGTTGGGTATCAAATATTTAGAGAAACATTTGGTGTCGAAGTACCGCAGTTGTCTGCACATATACATTCAGGAGGAAATGGAGTTCCTCGACATCTCCTCGCTTGGTACGGCATATCGGTACGCTGCCAAAATTGAGCAAAAATTCAAACAGAAAAATTGAGACTTTGGATCTGCGAATTAGAAGCAAGGGAAAGGTTCCCCCAAACCATAGAACCAAGGACACAACCAAGGCATGGCGTCTCAAGAAAACTTGCCAAAGCCACAAGCAAAGAGCAACACTGAAAAGCCAAAGAAGGAAGTGGGAAAGTGGTGCGAGTTCCATAAGAGACCCACTCACAACACAAGTGAGTGCCAGGCTAAGCAGTCACTAGTGGCCGAGATAAAGGCTTCTGAATCAGATGCATACTTTGACACTGAATCAGAACCCGAGAAGGGGAATGACAGAGGGCAGAAGATTATCGATGCAGAGCCCAATGCCACCGTTGCCACCACGAATATCCAAAAGGAAGAACCAGAAGATTCAGAGGAGGAGGAGCGTCTTTTCCACTCCCAGATGTGGGTAAAGGGTTCCCCGCTGCAGTTCATTGTCGACAGTGGGAGCCAAAAGAACCTAATTTCAGCAGAGGTCATGAATTTGTTGGGTTTTTTGACCACAGCACACCCGCAGCCATACACCATCGGGTGGCTTCTCCAAGGACGAGATCTCCGTGTCAGCCAGCAGTGCCTACTTCCCTACAGCATCAAGCCCTTCACCGATGAGGTATTATGTGATATTGCTCCTCTTGATGTTTGTGATGTATTATTAGGTCAACCATACTTATGGAAGTGACATGCTGTGTATCAGTCCCGGCCTCACACTGTTATTATTACGTTGGGAAATAATTTGTACATAATACCAAAGGTACCACCCCCTACCACTATCTCTTTGGTTACTACAAAAAAATGCAGTAAGCTCATTTCCAAAACTGGAAAGTTTGTTTTCTTGATGATCCGCCGTCAGGGAAAGAAGAAGATCGTTGCCACAACCTCCAGACAGGGCCCCTCCGCATGACAACAACAAATGGACAAGGTCGTGGAGTAGTACCGGGACATATTCACCTCACCCACCGGGGTGCCTCTCCATTGTCAGGTCAAGCACCCGATCGATCTGACCCCAGGTGTGCCACTGCCCAATGGACCGATCTATTGTCGTTCTGTTCTGGAGAATGATGAAATCAAGAGGCAAATTCAGGAGCTGCTGCAGAAGGGTCACATCCAGCCAAGTTCATCGCCCTGTGGGATCCCGATCTTGTTGGTACAGAAGAAGGATGTGACTTGGAGACTCTATATTGACTATCGGGCAATGAACAAGATCACTGTCTGGAATAGGTACCCAATCCCACAAATTGATGACCTCCTGGACCAGCTTAAAGGGATGAAATATTTTAGCAAGATCGACTTAAATTTCAGGTATCACTAGGTACCGATCGAACCGATCGATGTGTGGAAGACTGCCTTCAAATCCAAGGAGGGCCTTTTCGAATGGTTGGTCATGCCTTTCGGGCTGACGAATGCTCTTGTAACCTTCATGAGACTGATGGATGACATCTTGTGGCAATTCACCAACTCATTTGTAGTAGTGTACTTGGATGACATCCTGATCTTCAGCCAGACTTGGGAAGAGCACCTCCACCACATCCGACAGGTCCTCCAAACATTGCGGCAGCACAAGTTGTGTGCCAATTTGGACAAGTGCACTTTTGGCATGACCCAGGTTCAGTATCTGGGATACATTATTAATGACTATGGGGTACATGTGGATCCAACCAAGATCCAATTCATTCGGGATTGGCTAGCCCCAACTATTCTAACAGAGCTTTGTAGCTTTCTGGGCCTTG
The DNA here is from genome assembly GCA_001517045.1 of Pseudotsuga menziesii. Lineage (NCBI taxonomy): Eukaryota > Viridiplantae > Streptophyta > Pinopsida > Pinales > Pinaceae > Pseudotsuga > Pseudotsuga menziesii. The sequence goes on from LPNX010876268.1 coordinate 7,637, forward strand.
CTAATTTCTACCGCAGGTTCGTGTTGGGATTCTCTCATATCACTTGGCCCTTGAGTCAAGTCACTAAGGGAGGAGCGAAAGCAAAATTATTTTGGTCAGAAACTCAACAGAAGGCGTTTACAGAATTGAAACATCGCCTATGCTGTGCCCTAGTGCTCACATTACCAGACTTGCAACAACCATTTGAGATCGAGACAGATGCCTTTGACTATGCTATTGGGATAGTCCTTACTCAACAAGGGAATCCAGTGGCATATCACAATGAGACACTGTCCACAAATATCCCACTTATGAAAAAGAGATGTATTCCATTGTACAGGCTTGCCGACAATGGAAGCATTACATTTTGGGTTAAGGAAACGATCATCCACATAGACCACCGACCCATGTAGTTCATGCAGACACAAGGGAAGTTACATAACGATCGCCATCAGAAGTGGTCCACATATCTACAACAGTTTCATTTGAACATCAAGTACAAGAAGGGAAGCACCAATAATGTTGCAGACTGCTTCAGCTGACCACCGATCATGGAGATAATGACCGTGCTCAACTCTTGTGGGCACGAGACTTCTGATTGACCGCTTCTCTATAAGAGCGATCCAGAATTCAGCCACACATACCAGATGCTCTTGGAGGGAAACCAAGTTCCAAAATTTCACCTCCAGGATGTACTACTGTGTCACATGGGACACCTTTGTGTTCCTTCAAGCGAGCGTGCCAAGATGATTTGGGAAGCGCACTACAGTCGGGTAACTGGGCATTTCGGGGTCGAGAAAATAGTGGCAGTACTACAGAATTATTGCTATTGGCCGAACCTTCGACAGGACGTCGGGAAGTACATCTGATCCTGCACTGCCTGCTCCATTGCCAAACCATCCATCAAGAAGCAAGGCCTCTATACTTCGTTGCCTACCCCTAGTCGAACTTGGGAATCCATCTCCATGGATTACATGTTAGGCCTTCCTTCTACTAAGAACGGAAACGACTGTGTGTTTGTGGTCGTTGACAGATTCTCAAAGATGGCCATAATGGAGGCCTGCAAGAAGAATATCACAGCAAAAGCCACTGCTAAACTCTTCTTTGAACGAGTGTGGGTACACTTTGGGATCCCATAATCTATAATCTCAGACCAGGACAGTAGGTTTCTTAGTACATTCTGGTCTCACCTATGGTTAATGCTAGACACCAAGCTCACAAATTCCACAGCTTTCCATCCCCAGACTGATGGCCAGAAAGAGGTCGTCAACAGGATGATCGTACACATTTTGCTCATGTACAACTCAAGCATCCACGCACATGGGATGAGAGCCTCCCGTATGCACAACACAGCGATAATCGATCCCTCCACAACTCAACCAACCACAGCCCCTTTTAGGTGGGCTTGGGATTCCAGCCACTATGTCCCATTGACGTAGCCATGCCATTTGCAGCTACTCAGGTTGATTCAACTCATATCCAGTTTGAAGTTTCCAAGGCAAACAACTTCATTGAGCACATTCAACACATTTTCCAACAAGTTCATGACATATTGGACAGATCCAATGCTAAGTACAAGCAACGACATGATCAACATCAGGTGCAACACAACTTCCAGGTGGGTGACAAAGTGTGGCTACATTTGCAGAAGGAGCGCCTCGCTGGACCCCACCGCAAGATTCACCCGCTCTGATATGGGCCATACACCATCACCAAGGATATCGGGGATAATGCCTTTGAACACAGTATTCCACCATTCCTTGGTCTGCACCTAGTGTTCAATGTGGACCGCCTTCGGCCCTACTTTCCACCTCTGCTGGACACATTAGACATGGCAGAACAACTCACACCAACAGAGTTAAACCCCAACTGCATGGAACAAGCCACAACTGATCGGATTATGGACACACAGATCAAGAACACCCGCTAGCAGAAGATCCAGCTATATCGAGTTGTCAAAGCAGGCCAACTCCTTCACCAGGGAAAGTGGCTCACCAGGGACCAAGTTCAACAGAAGTTTCCTCATCTAATGGATGAACTCAACGCAATGGGGACCATTGCTTCCTAAGAGGGGAGGAATGATCCAGGAGGATATTGGTGGCCACGCACCTATTCCTCTTGGACCCCCACCATTGTTTCTTTCAGTTTTCCAGTTTCCTTAATTGTAGCACAATTTACTATTTTTGGCAGTTTTTGGGTCCTAAACTTTCAGAGCCGTTTTGAGGCCCTAAACGACGTTTTTTTGGCATCGAATGGTCGGGAAAATATGAGTCCATTCTAGATTTTATATTTGTTGTTTATGGATGTAGTCCTTAAACATATATTTCTAACGATATATCATGTGCGTCAAACATAGGTAGTATGCTAAAGTTACGACCCCGGGAAATTGATGTACCAAGTTACCCAACGGGGCCCACATTAAGGCGTTTCACCTCCTAGGGTTAGGTTTTTGGATGTGTAGGGTTTCCATTGTTTCTCAATAATATATAGGCCTTCGAGCCTCATTGTAACACAGAGTTCAGAGGCATGTAGCCACCACATCTCTTCTCAGAGATAAGCTACCAACACTCTAGCTAGTTTATTTCCATTCTGTATGTAAACAAGTTTCAGTTATTGATTAATGAAATGAAGTGTTATTTCTATTGCATATTTGTTTCTATGTTTATTTGTGTATTCTGTTGCATTCGTGCATAAATCCAGATCAAACTTCTCCATGACACTAATGAAGTGACAACATATTCCTAAGCTAGGAAACTGACTTTTAGACTATGGTTGACAAGGGAGGATTACAATAATCGAAACACCCCCCCTTAATCAAAACTTGGACAACCTGAGCCGTGGAAACTAAGACCAAAGGTCACCCATACAATCAAATGTAAAAATTAACTTCTCAATAAACCGAGGAAATGGGGAAAACCTCATGGGAACTAACCCCCCCTAAAAAATGAATAGTAGGGAAATGGATCAAGCTTCCAAACCAAGAGATAAATTTCTCCTGAGTAAAAAACTTCGTGAAATTTTCTGCAGTATGCATCTCTATATAGTAGTGATGCAGTTTGATGGTCCTTGTGTGCACTATTTCCCTAATCCAATGCATGTGAACCTCTCCACCTTCTTCGAATCTGATGCCAGATAGGAAAATAAATGTTGTTGCTTTTGCAGCTAGACTTGCATCTTTCGTACCTCTGTGGTAGTATGGAAGAGTTCAACTTTGGATTCCATGCCATGGTGGATTTCTTGAGCCCATACAATGGTTTCCTCAAAATGCGTAACAAGGAAGAATCATCAGTGTATCCCTTAGGATGTTCAATGTAGATTTCTTCTTCTTCCAATTTACCATGTAGAAAGACACTTTTGTCTCTTCTCTCTGGAGGAAGAGAGACATTATCCAATGTCTCATTGTTCTACAGTGACACATATTCCTTATCCATTTTTTATTGCCTTGGTGAATCATGGAAATCCACTTTGTAGAACTATTGATCAGACCTCACCATCATGTAGCACCTCTCTGGGATTTTATAACACCTCTTTTGGAGAAGTGGATTTGTATGACATAGCGCAAGGTTCTCATCTTAAAACTGATATTTGGTTCTCCTTTTGTTATATGAATCTCTAACCATGTTCCCATCAACCTCAATGAATTTATGAGCCAATTTAGGCCTAGGATTAGGAGTAGGGACTGGATCTGGATCTAGATTTGTTTGAACTTTATCCTCAATATCAAGATCTGATTCAACTTGGTCCTCATCTTTGAATTCTGAATCATCACAAGAAACATTATCATGTGCAAATGGTTTAGGTAGAACAAATTTACCTTCCCTTTTAACTGGTCGCAGATCTTGCAATGTATTTGAGTATGGCAAAAAGTGTGAGAACTCATATGCCTTGGAGGCATGGTTTGCAGCACCTTTAGCTATAAGCTTCCTAGTAGAGATATATGAGATCTCAACTGTGTCAGGTCCAAAAACAACTCTCTTTGGCAAACCAGTATGTGTCATTTGAGAAAAAAGTAACAAATTTGCTACTAAATAAGGTCCATACAAAACATTTTTGAAAATTTCATGTTCTAATTGTATTGTACCCTTCCCTTCAGCTTGGATATGAGTATCATCTCCCATGTGAATACTTGGGCCATCAGTGAGATTTAATAAAGAAAATGATTCTTTGGAGGAAAACATGTGGTCGGAGGCTCCTGAATCAACGAGGAAGGATTGGGATTTTGAAAATCCAACCTTCAATGCATGGAATCTCTCATGATCATTGGTCTTGCTTTTAGGATCAATCTTCCTTGCGCCTTCTAAGAGGGAAATATGGTGTTGTTCAAGAAGTCTGACCATTTGATCTTTAGTTTTCTTCATACGGTCTTTCTCTGAATGGTTTCCTTTCTTACCATAGGAACACTTGGTCTTTTCAAACCTCTTCTGCTTTTCCTTCTTGGAACCTGAGCCTCCAACTGATGGATTGAACTCCTCTTTTGGTTCAAATTCGATATATCTCTTTTCCTTCCCTTTCTGCTTCCGACCCTTTTCTTGCATTCTTGGTCTCCCTAGCCATAAGAGCTTGATTCTTGGAGGTTTTTATACCTCCAATGTGAATCAACTTATCTTGTTCTTGAATGAGGGATTCAGTGAATGCATCAAGTGAGGGCATTCTCGAGTTTGGGGTTGTCAGTCTCCTAGAGTGGAAGGTGGACACAAATACTCAAAATTCTGGGCCAAGATTGCTTAGAATGGAGAAAACCAATTGCTCATCCTTCTTGTCAATTCCACACTGCTTGCACTGCATTACAAAAGACTTGAACTTGGAGAAGAACTATTGGATGATTTCAAAATTGTTGGGTTGAAGAGCAATCAGTTCATTCTCCAAAATGTGGCGATTCAGCTCATCCTACTTTCCAAACAGTGATTCGAGATTCTATCATACTTCCCTCGATATTTTTAATCCATCAAGGTTGAAGAGAAAGTCCTTGGAGATATGAATGCACATGAAACCAAAGGCTTCATCCAATTTGTTCAGGTACTTCAATTTCTCTAAGGGCTACTAGAGTTCGACCTCCTTTCCCATTGTGACCATATATAGGCCTTTTTTGCACAAAAAAATATGCATATCTACCCTCCAATCCAAGTAATTGAAGGGTGAGAGAATTCTTGATGTAAAGGCTGTTGAATTCTCCATTTTGCATCTTTAGGGTCAACATAATTCTTTTGAATTCTTCAAATAACCTACATAAAAATTTCAATTCGAAGGTAAACCATCTTAGTCACACTCTTCTTTGACATGAGAAGATTATCAAGGTTCTTCACATCTGGATAGAATTCTCTGGATAAATCCATAGGGAGCAATGCAAAGATACCACGATTTATGTGGAACTCAGTTGCTTCTGGTGCATCTTTGGAAGTATCTGAGGATCAAAAAATGACTGATCAAGCTCTGATACCATGTAATGTTTGTCGTTACACTAAAACCCGCAGATGTTGATGAACATATGAAACCAAGCACAAGGCCCTATTATTAGGAGTGGCGGTTAGTCCATATTTTTATATTCCCATAGGTGCAGTGGTTATACCATGCAATTACACCGATACTCCAACGCACCCCCTCCGATGTATATCAGGGGAATTGAACCAGAGACCTCAGCTCTCATACCGCGTAAAATTAGCAAATCCATAGGATCATTAGGCTGGATTGAACCTCACAGTGAAATAAGAATGAATGAGGAATAATTTCAGTGTTAGAATTGTCAAACAATCAGGTGAAATTATTCAGACAAGAGGCAAACATTTGACATCATAACAATCATTGAATAATCATTAACCTGTATGAAATACATTGGTGATACAATATAGAGAATTCAAATCCTCTAGGATTAATTTGAATCTCATGACTTGGACTGAATCCAAACATCACTAACTGTAGAAAAAACCAGATGTGGCTCATTGGAGCACAACTCAACACATACTAGGGTGAACTAATGGTCTGACTCCCATGACTCAGTGTGGGATCCTAAAATCTAGGGATTGGTCTCTGGAGCTCCTAAACTCATGAAAAGTGGCATATCAAGTGGTAGGTGGGCCCCATATAGCTTCTCCATGGCACTAATGTAGTTGAAATATATTCCTAAGCTAGGAAACTGACATTTATACTATGGTGGACAAGGGAGGATTATAATAGTCCTAACAAAGTGTTTATCCTCACAAGAACCATAACAGTTTATAATAGAGAGAGTTTGTGCCAAATTCTTGAAGATGAAGTTGTTCCATATTCTTGAATCAATGACAACATAATCAAGTAGAGTGATAGATGTCCTATAGCATGTCATAACCTTCATAATTTCCTACTGAATTTGATGACATAAAATACCAATCCTTCTAAAAAATTCCCAACTTTCTAATCAATTTGTGTCCATCTACCATAGTTTCTTGAAGCATCCGAATATGTTGTATGCTAATTTCAATTAGTGTGATTAGTGAAAGTATTTTGAGGGAATTATTAGAACTATGGTATTTATATAAAGTAAGATCATTTTTTAACCTTTAGGGGATTTTGTCTTGCTCTAAAGATGCCTTCAAATCGTTTTCTCCTTGTTTGATTGAATCTTTCAAAGCATGTCTTGAGCATGTTTCAAAAAATACTTTATAGTTACTCATCCTTGTACATAGTCAAGGATAGGATGCTATCTTGACCTCCCTATGAAGTTTTGTCCTCAAAGATACTCAAAGATAAGTTTTTCCCTCAAATATGTATCTTCTTCACTTTTGAAGATAAACCCAATCTATTCCCTAGCGATAATTTGAAAAATGAGGTCATATCCTATTATTGGTACCTCTTCTTTTCATTACCAATCATTTAATATTTTTATATTGAATTTTATTCTTTGAAATCACCCAATCAAATCCTTTTCCATATACTCAATGACTTTATCAAACCTTATATATTCTTGTACGATCATCTTTGCTGGAGTGCTATGCTCCTTAACCATTTTTTAATAAGTTTTTTTTACCCTCTATAACCTAATATGGCTCTTTCTCTTTTGTTACCTCAATGAGTGCATCCAAGTCTAGGTTGTTTCTCACAAAACCCCAGAATCCTTTTTGCTTTGTGAACTTTTAACAAGCACCTCCAATGGCGATTGGAAAGAGGGAATATCTTGGGATGTATGGTGAGCCTGATTTACCTTTACATATGAAAGAATACATCATTCAAGTGATCAATTTAGGTCATTTGTTTCTCCTCCAGGGTTAGGAAATCAAGGTTTCTAAGCTGCAGTTTCATTACAACAGAGATAATGAATTTATGTTTGATCCATCTCCAACGATGAAAGATACACGACTTGTATCAAATTTTTGAGATGATTATGCTTGTTGGACATGGAGATCATAAAAACTTGTATTTGGCATTTTTTGGCCAAAGAATGGTTAATACCCTAAATTCTTATTTAGAGAATAAGTGTTGTAGCCTACACCATAATTTTTCTCCAAACTAGGAATGTTTTACTTACGGAAAAATAAAGAGAAAATTTTCTCTACTTCAATGTATCCTTCAAGTGATCAAAGAGATTCTCATATCTATCCATCTTTGATGCACAAAGCTACATAAAAGCTAATTATTCCATCAAACTTCTTTTTCTATTCTCCTCATATCTACCCATGGATACAAAACTATTCATGAAGAATATTAGCACATGCAAACTTTCCTAATCATTCTTCTCAACATGCTAACATACAAATATTTAGTAGTCATGTAGTGGCACCATATTAAAAAAATATTCATATATGCTTTGAAAATCCTTGTCTAAATAATTTTTATCTAGATAACCCACTCTTCATTTTTTCTATCTTGCACAACCCCACTTTTATCTTCCCTTCTCATCTGCCAAATTGTCAAAATGATGATGTTTTAGAAGCTTTGATATTTAGAAAGATTTGAAAATAATTGGATAATTTTAGTCTCGAAGCATTGAGTAAATGCACCCAGGGTTTGGAGAAAATGTTCCACTGGATTATTCACCCAAATAGAGAGACATGCAAGAAGTGACAATTGAATGAATTAAATTCGGGTTGAGAAGGGTGATGGTGAGAGAAAAGGATAATATGATACTTGCCCCTATGTGTAGTCAACCTATAAATTTTGGTAAATTTTGTTACTCCGAGTATAGTGCCGAGTCATCCAACAAACTTCAATGTTAATAAATTTTGTTTAATCTTGAAAGTCTAATGGTTGTATTACTATGTGTACAAAGGCCACATTTAGTTGTTACAAAACCATCTATTGATATGAGTCAAAGAGAATTGATCATCCTTCCTCTCTTTATAATGATTGCAGATTAATCCTAAACTTGCACGAAAACTAGCTATCAGCCTAAGCCATCCTTAGGTTAGATGAAACCATGAATTTCTAAAGCTTCACCACTAATGATAAGTTTAGACAATCACCTAACCATGATGATATGGAATCATTTATGGTAAAGTAGATAATGGATCAAATAACACTAGGAAAGAAAGAGCCTCTACTAGGACATGTTGGAAAAAATTGTATAATAGTTTAGTTTGGTATTCAACATAGTGGTGTCAACTTAGTTCCTTTATTTTTCTTGCCACTCCATTTGAATAATGTAACCTTTTGTTTCAAGGTACAGTTCTATCTGGTTTCCCTAAATAATCTCATATTTCCATAAGTTGCTTTCTTTGAAGGTAAACTGATTTTACCCCCATATAAAATCAATCAATTGGGAATCCTTCTTAGGCATATTTGTTTAAAATTTGAGTTGCTATGTTGTTGATTTGAAAAAAAAAATACCCCCCTCTCTGTTGTTTGAATCTGATACCATATTGCAACCTTGTTTTTGTTTTATGTTGTTGATTTGGACAAAAACTCATCCTTCTCTTTGTTGTTTGAATTTGATACAATATCACAACCTTGATTTTTTATTTATTTATGCTGTTGATTTGAACAAAACTCATCCTCCTATTTGTTTTTTAAATTTGATACCATATTGCAACGTTGTTTATGTTTTACATCATTTGTAAATACATCTACACAACAAATTTCGTAATTGGAGGTACCATGGCTTAATTTCTTATAGCAGTAGCATTTTTTCTTAAAACACTATGTATGATTGTCTTATGGACAAGTGGATATGCTATTCAGGTCATTTCTAGCATCGTGTAGTGACAAGTTACAAGGGTTCAAAATCATTCAAGTGGGTGTAGATGATGTTAGGTACAATTCTTGGATGATGTTGACAATTTTTGTCTCTGTTGTTTCTTGCACCTTTACTATCTTTGTTATTTCCATTTCCCTTCTTACAAAAGGCCTTTTCTCCAATTTCATCCACCTAATTTCCTTCAACCATGAGGATTGAGATCATTCTTTCTAAATATTGCAGGGTATTTGAATTAGTGTGCAAGATATACTGTTTAATTATATTGCGATGCCATCTATCTCAATCTTGATGCCTCTTTGGACCAATTGCTACATACATGCTTTCAAAGTATACACATGGTTGGAAATCGTTTCTTCAAAACCCATTTTTTATTTTGAAACTTTTTTTCCAAATATAAATTTGGCACTCTAAGTTTTCACCTAAACCACTAATTTAATTCATCGTATATCTCTTCGACATTGTTAATTAAGACTAAATGATAGGTTCTATGTATTGGACATACCTAATCATAGAATTAGTCTTTTCATCCCTTTTAGTCCACTCAACTAATATATGCCACTATTAACATCTTTCCCAATTCCAACTATGATCTATATATATAAATGCATTAATACAATGGTATTTTAAAATTTTAGATATGGAAGTTTTATGCTATTGAATTTATCTAATGTTCTGTCATCTAAAAAAATAAGAGGGATGAACTATTTTTGGGAGTATTTCCCCTATGAATTAAAAATAATATTTACAAAATACCTCTAAATATGCTCAAAATTGAGCAAATATTCTTCCTTTCGGTCGCATTCTCTCAAAACCAGTGAGCCTTTGTGCTAATGCGACTTTGTCTTTGAGAAATTCTCTTAGCAATTAACATTTTCCTTCCCACATAAGAAGTTTCTTATAACAATATTTAGTGGAATTTACTTATCACTGTGTGGGGATTTGTGTTTTTCATTGTTGGGTTTGCATCTTGTCATCAAAAGTATTTTGCTTATGTCTTTGTAGGCAATTCTCTGTTTTCTACTTTGCATATTTTCTTATTCCATGTGTTCTTGAGGTCCTTAGTAACCTCAAAACTATTTGAGAATGCAAACAAAGGAATACTTGGTCAAATATAATATGACCAATTTCTACCATTGTTGTGGCATCTTATGCATGGATTGACTCAACATGAGTTGCCACTATTAATGTGTATTAGTTTGAACCACGTGGAAAAACCCTCCTTTATAAGAAAAAAATCCATGAGTTTCCTGTTGAACTTGTGTTTCTTTAGTTAAAGTGAAGGAGTTTTCCCAATGGTTAGCTCATTGTTTCTTTACTGCTCCTTCATTGTACCCTTTTCTGTAAGCTTCCTTCATATTGTCTTATTTGATTTTTAAAACCCCACTCTATAAAGTTCTAAATTTGTTTTGTCGGATTCATAATTCAAAACCATCTATTTTCATTCTAAAGCTCTTAAGTTGCTTGGACCAACTATTTATTTCAACCTTATACTAGCTAGAGGATTTGCTTAAGAGGTTCATGTTTATGTATTTGTAACTTCAGAATGTATTCATTGATGCATTTTACCTTGATGTTCCTATTGGGAGAATCAATAATATAATCAAGTCATGTAAAGTCATACCCCGATGTTCCTATCGGGAGAATCAATAATGTAGTCAAGTCATGTAAAGTCATAGAAGGTAACCCTCCTTATTGATTAGGGGGCTAATTCCCCACAGTTGTGGGGCACTAGGGTTATTAGACTCTCCTAGAGAAGTCGACCCTGGTGAGTTAATGTCAAGTCACAAATTAGTATAAATAGAGAGTGAACCTCTCTATTTAGAACACACACACTCACACTTAGTTATAGCGCATGAGTGAGAGAGAGAAGAAGCTGGGATAAGAGAGAGAGAGAGAGAGAGAGAGAGAGAGAGAGAGAGAGAGATCAACTGTCAGAGATCATCTTTGTATATTTGGGTTTTACTTTTGGTGCTCATTCTATCTGTGAGGAAGTTGTGTGGTTTTCTCCTTTATGGTTTCCCCGAGGAAAATCTTTGTGTTCATTGCCTCTTGTGTTTGATTGTTGTTCTTGTTATTCTCTCAGTTAAGATCCTAAGATCATATTGCTTAAATGATAAAAATATAACAGTTCATTCTTTCCATTTGTTTGTTGGATTAATGGTTTTGAATGCATGGTTTATTGGTTTCCTCTTTATTGCTTCCTTGGGTCATCTTTAAAGACACATCAAGGGGTAATTGAGGAAATTTTTGTAGGGAGAGTGTTTCACAATTGATGGCACACATAATTTTCCATGCTCAGTAACAATGTCTTTTCTATTTGCATGTTTGATTCAGTAGTGTCGAGGTTTCATTATTTTGGAGATGGTTTTTTTCCAAGTTGTTTAGATATAAATATTTAACACTTTTGAGTGATTTGAGAGGATAAAAAATTGTTGTCTCTTTATATGCGAGGTCTATGTTTTCTTATACCTGGTAGCAAATTTCCCCATTCCTCACTTACTTCAACTTTAGTTTCCATTCATTTCAATAGATTGAACACAATTTAACTAGGAGGTCAAAGTCATAATTTTTCTTTCTAGCACTACATTTATTTTCTGGCTAGTGATATCTATTTGGATCCTATTTATCGTCACCTAAAACTAGTCGATAACTGTAAGTTAATATAAAATTAGATCTAATAAACTTAGTGAAATCATTTTCCCTCCCTCCATTTCTCCCCCAAGTTCATGGTTACCTTAGACCACTGAGTGACAAATCCACTCCCACCCTCCTTTTGGTGGTGGTCCATTCTTTGTTGTGGTAGCATCGTTCTTGACTATAACTTCCACTTTGCATGGTATATTGAGTCATTCAATAAATTTGTATTGTTTGCACTAGATGTCCCTTGGTTTTTCCAGTGGTAGATAGAAATTTTCAACCATAGTACATGCCAATTTCTTATTCGTCTTTATGTATCACAAGGTCATGATTGGTTTGTCTCGGTCATCATGGGTTTGTCTCTACTTGTGCATCTCTTCCTCAATTTTATAAAATTTATGCAATTGGATATTTCTATCTTAGATATTAATGCAAACAAAAAATTTACTTCTTTGACTAGAGGTTTCCCATATCTTAACCCTATAAATTTTCAACCCTAAGTATGTTGCAAAACGTTGTATAAAACAACAATGGAAAAAATAAAATATTTCACTTCCAAATGGTCCAAAATTTTATGCAATCCAAAGAGAAAAGAGACTAAACAAATTGGATAAGTTCCATCCCTCTAGGTCAATTTATACCGGATAAACTAGAGCTGAAAATTATGTTTTACAATAGTTATAACTATAATACAACAATAAGTATAGAGACATAAACAAAATCCTTTAGATTCCTCAATGAAGATGTCAAAAAATTAATAATTGTCCTTTTACTTATGTCAAATCGTCAAGACATATAGTTGTAAATAACAATGTAAAAGACATTTAGTTAGCCTCATAACTTTATGGTCATACACTCAGTTCAAGATTGAGTTTAGTTCATTCAGTTCACAATCAGTTTAGCTTTTCACATTCAGTTCAGTTAGTTCACATTCAGTTCAATTCAGTGAACACCCAGTAAAATCTAATTATTGAAGACAAGGGCACATATCTTGTGCATGGTGGAGAATCCCAAGTGCCAGCTTGGCAGTAGTGCTAGGGAGGGCATGAATTTTTGCATGGAGAAGCTTTACTTGCATCGTGATGATTCCATGCACCAATATGTGATGTTCCTCTAGTAAATTCAAATTTGTAATGCATGGGTGCATGATTGGCATGCAACCATTCACTAGGGTTTGCATGGCACAGTATTTAGCATGATATTAATATGCTAGGAATATGGAAAGTTCATGACAATTGAATACAATTTTGTATTGGGTTTCTCTTCTCTACTGCTAACGTGATATCTCTTATCAGGAAATATTCTTATGTGTTGTAAACCATTCTCTGCAAATACATCTATCATAATCAAATAATTGTTGGGTTTTTCATCCTCCATGTTTGAAGGGTTTTCCCAGGATATATCTTGTCTCTCATGGTTGATTGATTTATGTGGATTATTTATTTATGAGATTCATATGTGACGAAATTGATTTATAAAAGTTTTAAAGTTTAAGCATCTTCGATTTCGCTCAAACATTCATAGGACTAGTGTCGCATGACCGAAATTCTTCCCAATTAGCTCTTTTTCCAAGGAATTCATCTTGGAGTTGATCCTCTCATATGCGATGAGTTGGTTGTGAGAGACCTTTTGCAGACTTGGCTCCAAATTTGACATATGGGAAGACAAAGAAATGTTGTGGGTGTCCTCCATGAGAACTACATTTGCACAGTCTTTAATATCTAATCTAGACATGTATTTCATGCCCCAAACCATACCTAACATATGTGTGTATCTGGATAAACCAATGTTCTCCACCATATTCCCCATCTCAACAACTAAATGCTAAATATTCGACTTCTATTGCTTGATTTTCAATCGATTTTCTAGTGTGGAGATATTGTCCTTGGTGCCCATGTTAATATTCTTCTCAAAGTATCTGTGAGAATTTTACATGTCCTTAAGGGCCCGATATATATGTGTCCTCCTAATTAATGCCCGTTGTCGTCTTTCTTGGATTTACCTTGCTGTGAGCCATGGAGACTGGGGTATTTGAGGAGTTCCCCATCTAGAGCCACCACCGATCGAATGTAATGTCCCCATTTTGATTGCACGATGGAGAAACCCTATAACCCATTTAGTCCCTTAGGTTCAGAAAGAAAATTAAATGGACTCGGAATAAACTTGGACTATAGTTGTTTTGTATTAAATAAAATTAGAAGTGATGTAATCTTTATTTTTAATATTTAATTTTATTAATTATGATATGCAATTGAAAATTCCAAGGGACCCATGAGGGTGAATACTAGAGATAAGGACAGATCTATGATTTTTCAACCAAAACTGGAAATAGGAAGAAAGAAACCCTAAGCAAGGTGTTAGCAAAAAGAAGGAAACTGGAAAAAAAGAAGAAAAGTAGAAAGCAAGGAAAAGTTGGCAACTAGAAAAAGGCAGGAACATGAAAGAAAAACAAGAAAGTCATGAAACGTAGTAAGGAAACATAAAGCATGGAAAATCAAACTAAAGTGAGGAAACACAATAAACCAAGAAAGCCACTAAAAGAATCAACTCCTAATTTAGCTAAGGAGGGCACATTGGATGAGGATTGGTTCAAGGAAGCTTTCCCAAGAAGCTAAATAGCTTATAAAATATGGAGGGAAGAACACATTGATATCTTTTGGTGAATTATGATTTGGCGTTGATATCTCTTGAGCTCTTAATTCAACTTGGGAAATGTGCCCCTACTGCTTCATTTAGATGATTCTTTAGTTAGATGTTTGGATGATGGAATCCATCCTTTTCAATCCTTATATTTTAGCTTCCAAATATAATTCCAGCTTGATTTGAATTCTAGAGCGAGCAGTGTGAAGCCTCCAATTTGAATTCAATGTGTTCTCTAGTCATTCTATGGGATGGGGGTTTTGTGCTGGATAATGAAAAGTATGCGTCTATTTTGAAAGGAATTTGGAATGATATATGAGGAAATGTTTGTGGTTTCATTTTTTTATCTTATTACAAAAATTCCATAATGATAAAGTTTGATGTTTACCTCATTTTCCAATACCTAGTCTAGAATTGCTTCAAATTTGACTATTCTTCAGTGTATTTACAATATTGGATATTATGCTTAGTCAAAATGCATTTTGTTTTTTCTCATATTTATTTAACATCTTATTGAACATATCCCATGCTTTATTTTGTATATTTGATTGCATCTTAGGATGTTTGGAACTCCTAGAACTTGAGTTAGTTGTGTAGTCTTGATTGCTAGTTTTTCTTGTTTGACCTCCCAACCAAGCCAAATTGTACCTATACCTTTGGATTCAAACCATAAATTATTAGGGAAAATATACATATCCTACTTGAAGTCTAGATACATCCGGTGAAGCACCAAGAATCCTATGGTAGTCACATAAATCCGAACTTGGGTGTGATGAGTCCAGTAAATGTGTCCACCGTAGCTTGTATGGAATTGAAAACCTTCATATCAGAGTTCCAATTTTTTTTACTTATACTGAAAACAACAAATTATTTCCTCCCTTCCATAGTTCTTGCATGTTTAAAATTGTCTCATGAAATCCTAGAAAACAAAAATTTTCTAGTTTGATCTCATAACTTCCACTGTTTTGGTTTCAAGTTTTGAAAGGATTAATTAATGTAAAATAAGATATGATTGTAAAATTATAGTGGTATCAGAGCATGGTCATCTGTACCTATGGGCCATAATCCTTGAACAAATCCCAAATATACTTCTTCCAAGATCATAAATCTAACATTTGAAGAAGGATGGTATATATGTGTGTACGAAATGATGAATGGGAAAGATTCTTGAAGAGATAGGAAAAACATACTCAAGAAATAGAGAATAATTTATACAAGATGATGTATTCCTTATCTATGCCATTTTGAATACAAAGGTTCAAAATATCCTTGTTTGTGTCATCCACTAAGAAAGACTCCAAATTTTTTTGTGAAGAAATTGGCTCCGAAGAAGATGCATCCACTCAAGGGTGCGTAAGTCTCTATGTTGGTGACACATAGATCAATTTGGAGGATTCTACTGCAAGAGAGTATTCCCTTGAGCATGAAGATGAATAACTCGTAGGATAATATGTAGAACAAGTATGAAATTAACAATCACCAATTTAACTTCATTATGAAGTTGATCCAAAGAAGGAAGAAGAGGATGTTTATCTTCAAGAGCCACACTTTCTTGTAGGGCCTTTGAAGATGAGTGAAAGGAAGATCCATGAGGGATTGAGCATTCTGCATGACACTACTGCATTGGTGTCAAATTATTATTGTATACATGCATCAATGGAGGATCCATATTCCATTAAATACTTGGAGGCCTTTTGAGAAGCAACCACATACATATACGGTAACTTTTTGCAATTGCTTTTTGATAGAGGTCGTTTGTTTGATCTTGTGGGGATGTATCATGGTGCATCCTTGAGGGACTTATAAGAGATTGACAAGTTCACTCTTGAGTTGGATTCTATGCAGGATTGTTGGAAGATTTTTCATAATGCACTTCAAGATTCTGAGATTCATATTGAGTAGCTTCATAAGAAGTTTCCAAGATCATATCTTCCCTCCTACATATTTGGCATTCATTCTCATATGGCTGATTACATTCATGGACCAAAGGAGGAACCTCATGTGATGGTGGTACATGAGGAACATTCTTATTTTCATATGATTGAGGAGAATCAAGCATTTGAGTTTCCTCTTGGAGAGAGACACACATTCATAGAGGAGACATAGAAGCACACCATTGTTGAACCAATCAATGGAGAAGAAAATGCATTCACCATTTTTATGGATGCATCTCACACAGAGATGGGATTGTTCTGCTCTACTTTATTCCACACACTTATGGAAGCTATGACACATGGGGATGAATATTGGGTGAAGGGATTATTTCTCTTGGTTCCACATGAGGAGTGGGAGGCTCCCACAATTTCTCTTGATGACTTGATGGTCAGACCTGGGGGTTTTAAAAGCACACCAATCCCTTACCAATTTGATGAGAAGAATGGGAATCTATGAATGCAATGTGATGTTATCAGTATACATGGATCATGGGATCACCGCCCTTGTATTTGGAGAATAAGTGATGTGAGTTTCAGTTCTAAATTGCATATGGAGTCACATATTTTGGAGGAACATTTGATTTTGGAGGAGGTAGATAAATTTGATCGACTTGGGCCAACACAAAAATATGTTGATTGAACCATGGATTGGGTAGAAAAATACATCTCAGATATGGAAACACGGGGAGGTAATATTTTTTTATGCTTCAGTAGAAAGTTTATTGATACATCTCTTACTTTGCTATGTTATGTGAAGCAACAAATGTTTCCATGGTCATCATATGATGTATTCGGTATGCCTAGTGGGACTTGGAAGTTCCATTTGATTCAGTTGCATGGAGCATATGGAATTGATACCCAAGAGGAGTTTCTCTTCATTTTGGAAAGATTCATGAAAGCTGCAATAAGCACTTGGAAAAGTGTACTTCAAATCTGTATCTGGGATCCTAGAACCACTTGGTATGATAGATTGTTCCTAATTTCAGTGATGTTTGAAGAATTGCAACATACACAGTGGGATCCATGGATTTTTGTTTTTACAGTTTACAACCTGACAAAAGAGGGTAATAACTAGAGTAGCGCAACAAAAGAATGGAATAATATCTTTAAGTTAGCTTGGTATTTGGAATTCTGTTGTAATCAATCGGATTGCAAGGTTACTAGTAATACACATAAAGAATCATATAAACATATCAGTTGCAAGAGAGAAGAATGGTAGACAAAATAACATATTATATTACTCAATACACATGTGGGTTCATACAATAAACCGAAGCAAGTATCTATCTGGCTCAACAGCCTATATATACATTTACAAAACAATTATAATAACTACATGTTGGTTCAACCAACTGAAACGACCTATGAGGTTGACCTAATCTACAATTAGTCGACTAATGAGTCTAGTCGGCTAGGTCGACTAGCTCCTCCAACATCTCCGCCAGGAACAAAATATTTCTTCGTCCCGAAGAAACACGGATATGCTAAAATTACTGTCTTGAGTAGTGTTTATAGTGTTTTGTCATGGTCATTTAATCCGTATATGTACTACCGGCAACATGCATATCAGTACTTGGTAGAGGTCGACCCAATCGTTGGCAATGGTCACATTTACTAACAATTTTTTGACAACTCGGTGTAATGTCGGCCTACATAATCCCGATTGTTGGATTTTCTTAGCAATCGTGTCATACTGAAAATGTCCTCTAGCTGGGAAATAGTGTGCTTCATTATTATAATTTCTCTCTCATGCTCCAGAATGCATCGACGGAGTACCTCATCTAAGCCAAGTTTATAGAGGGACTTGTTTATTACGCTATAAGGTGCAACTTTCATTGCTATTTTTTTTCTTTTTGTCACTCATTTCTTATGGTGCTTGTCAATTTGCTAAGAATTGTGTTATTTCTTCTAGTTCGGTAGGTACAAATTCTACTCTAAACATATGTGCATCTGGTAGGTCGTCTTTGAATCCAGTCGGCTCCTCCCTCATGTCGATTCTCTATAAATAGTTGGGTCCGACGTTTAATTTTTCTAGTCGAACTACAACTTCAAACTCAAATTATTGAAACAAAAGTAACCAACGACAGATTCTTCCATGATGTAAAGGATTATTTACTAAATATTTTAATGCTTGATGATCGGTGTAAAACACAAAAGGGTTAGCTAGCAAATAGTGTCGATACTTTTGAAGTGTGAAGACCATTCCTAGTGCTTCTCTTTCTGTCATGGATTAATTACGTTCAGCTTTGTTCAATTTTCTGCTACTTTTATAATCAAATAATCCATTCCTTAATCTCCTGGTTGCGTCAGTATCACATTGATTGTTATACCTGATGCGTCGATGTGTACATGAAATTTTACTGACCAATTTGGGAATTAGAGAATAGGTGCTTTGACTATTTTTTTCTTTAAAGTGTCGAAT
This sequence comes from Pseudotsuga menziesii, assembly GCA_001517045.1. Lineage (NCBI taxonomy): Eukaryota > Viridiplantae > Streptophyta > Pinopsida > Pinales > Pinaceae > Pseudotsuga > Pseudotsuga menziesii. The sequence goes on from LPNX010876268.1 coordinate 26,412, forward strand.
GATGCATCACATTCTTCAGTCCATTCATATTCCTGATTTTCTTTTAGTAACTCTTCTAGAGGACATGTCATGTATGAATAGTGACGAATAATTTTCCTGTAGTAGTCTGTATGCCCCAATAAAACTCTGACTTGTTTTGGGTTAACTGGGGGTTTCAAGTCGAGAATGATTTTGATTTTCACGAAATCGACCTTGATACCCTATTTACATACAATATGCCCTAGTAGGATTCCTATAGGGGTTACAAAAATACATTTATTTATATTAAGTGATAGTTGAATTTGTCGACATATTTCTAGCTTTAGCCTTAGCAATTTGCAGTGATCTTTTAACATATAGTAAATTGTCCAATCGTCGAAATACAGAACCATTGTTTTGTAGATGTATTCTTGGAATGCTTTAACCACTATTCTTGAAAATACGGTTGGTGCATTTTTCAAACCAAACGGCATGACTTTGTAAGAAAATGAGCCAAATTCACACACAAATGTTATTTTCTTTTGATTCTCTTTGGAAATCGGTACTTGATTATACCTCGAGAAACCATCTGTAAATGAGTAGCGCTCATGTCTTGCAACTTCCTTGAGGATTTCATCTGCAAAAGGAGTCAAGAATGGGTCTGTCATAGTGACTTTGTTTAGTTCACAAAAATCAATGCAGATTCTCAATCTTGTCGGGTCATGCTTCTTTGGTTGTACAAATATTGGACTTGCCCCTTCCAACTAGTTTATAGGGTAGATAATTCCGGCCGCTAACATATTGTCAATCTATTTCTTCACTATTTCTTTATATTTATGAGCAAGCTTCTATGGTTGTTTCTTTATTGGTCTTGCATCAGGTTTTATGTCGATCTTCATTTCACCCATTTCTTGAACTAACCCTTTAAGATCCTTATAATCCCAAGCGAAGACATCTTGAGATTATTTTAGTAGGTTAACTATTTCACCTATCTGCTCCTCATTCCAGTAATATTCGAGTCTTTCCATTTTTGGTCGATCATTGTTAGAGATGTTGACTTCTTTTATTTTAACCTTTGCATCCATCCATTCTGGCGCCTTTCTTTCATTGATTTGTCAACTTCCTTCCTTGAATTGTGAAAATGATGTTGGGAAGTCTTCTGTTGTCATTCGTTCGGGTTCTCCTTTTTCGATCGATTCGACCTTGAATATTGTTCTAATTGGTTTTGTCGTTTCTGGATGGTCATATTTCCATTGAAATCTCTTTCCACTTGTATGCTCGGTTTCTAGTCGAATTCTTGTCGTCTGTGGTATTTATTTGACTAAATATGATGACATGAACTGTTCGGTCGATTGTGAGTTTGCGTCGAGCTATTACTAGAATTCGGTTTTAGAAATGTTTTTATTTGTTTTGTAGCTTCAAATAGTTTGTCATCTTCAGGTATAAACTTAAAGTCCTTGATGAAATTTTCTTTGAGTTCGTTCGATAAGAACGTTTCACCTCGCACTTCCTCCATATTGTACCACTTGTTTGGTAGTTCATATAGTGTTGATGGAAATAGGTGTAGACATAGTCATTCATCTTTGTATCCAAGTATTTTCCACTCTTTTTCACATGTATTTATGTATTTTTTAGGGTCCTTCCCTTGTGTAAAGACTGGTATTTGTGCCTAGTTTGTTAACTTCTTTCACCCAAATCTTTCGACAAAGTATGTTGAAGCTCTCGACCATTGTAATCTCAACTGGTGAGTATCCCACCATCGAGTAGCTTGTGCCATAAATGTTTCGACTAGGCTTTGAAGTCGACTGTTTTCACCTATGTTTTTGGACATTTGTTCAAACGTGAAGGACTGGTGATTCCCGCTCTTTATACCGAAGTGAGGGTTTATTTTATGTTTTGATTGGCACTAAGGAAGGGTTTTCCCTAACTTTTCTTTCAAATATTTTTGGTATTATGGACACAAGAAAACATTGATGCTTTTGTTTTTTCGAAATGGACTGAATGGTCCAACACTCCCTTGCTTGTAATTCGTATTTTTCCATCTCCTAGTCATATAATTCTGCATTTGAGTTATAACCAACCGAGTCTGGGATCCCTAAATGAATTTCTCCATATATATTTGGCTCAGTGTAGTCCTCATTATGTTTTATTCTATATAATTGTCGGACATCGAATTCTTCGTCTATAGGCTCTGTCCACGGTTCACCTTGTGAGGGATGAATATGAACAATTACTTTCTGTCCATTTCCTTTCAAATTTATTCTTTCTTTATCAAGTGAGATGGATACTTTCATTTTTAGACCCCATGTTCGGCCTACTAGAGCGGGGAAGGAGCTAGATCCTTCCTTAGGGTTAATAATTTCAAAATCAAATTTTGTGGTGATACCCTTTATAGTTGTGTCGACATTCCTCCATACCCCAATGGGTTCAATTAATCCTTGGTCGGCTAGTTTTAAATATATGCATGACTCGTTCAACTGGGGTTTGCCTAATTGCTCCCATGTGTCTCTTGTCATGATGTTTACCTGAGATCCGAAGTCGAGAATGACTTGTAAGACATCGTATCCTTCGATTTCTAGGTCGACAAGAGGGTCAGCGTCACTTTTATCTTTTTGGTTTAAACTGCAAATGCTTTTAGCTTGTTTGTTAATGCCATATTTTTTTTGAGATTATATAATAAGTCAATAAATTGTGTGATGGAACTATCATTCTGTATTATATTAATTAATTCTTGAGATATCTTTTGTCGGGTATCATCATTTGCTTCTTGTACAAATAACTCTTGAAAAATGTTCGACACATCATTTTATAATTGCTTTTGTATGACAGGATTAGGATAGTCATCTTTATTCTTTATTTTGCTTATTCTAGGAGTGTCATTGCCAATTTTAGTACCTTGTCTAGTAACAATTTGTAAGTTCTTAGTGCAAATAACATCACATTTTTGGACACTTGACAAGACATTAACATTCTTCTTTTTATTGATTTTTTCTAGCATGGTGGGACAATCCTTTAAAGAGTGATTTCCCACACCACAACTGGTACAAAAATTGAGGTCGGTTCGATCCTTGTATGGACACTCGACCTGTCGATGCTTTTCATTGAAGCACATGTAACATTGGATCGGTCATCGTGTTGAAGCCCTTTGCATATATAGTCTTGAAGAATGACATGAATTTTTGTTTAATTTGTGCCTTAGTACAATTCAAAGTTTTTTCTATATATGTCATATATCATGTAAGTTCCCGCTTTTGCAGAGCACCCGCGAACTGCGCCATCTATCGATCTTCATTTCTAATAGTGTTCACTTCCCAGTTCAACTCACAAAATAACCAATGTCATCTGGGATATTCATTGCCCTCGCAGAGGGGGATGTGGAAATTGAACCCAGGTGTTAGAACAATTACACTCACAACAATTACCAATTTCACATGCAAATTACACAAAGGAGACTGAATATGGAGCTGAACACTAATCTGTATTAAATAAGTGTACAATAGCAAACCCTGTGAAGTCATAGACTGCCACAATAAATAATTACATGAGATATTTGAATGCATAAGGATGCCATTCGAATTTGGTCAAAAGTAGGCTTACTAAATCTAAGCAAATCCCCCATAGGTGCATAAAGTAGTTTCCAAATCTGTCTAAGAGCTCATGAATTGGCAAAATCAATTAGGCAAGATAATAGATGATGGAAGGACAAATCATACATGCTTTTCTTAGGAGAAAAGAGTGGAGGATGATGAGGACAAAAAACAAGTTAACTTCACCTAGTCAAACTTTCCCAATTGCCTTAAAACTTAGAAAAAGCAGGCAATAAAGCAGAAAAAGCAGACATGCGCTAGGAAGGCCATGAATAAAGTAGATTTGATTCCAAGTGGTTTCCCAAGCACTACATGAATCAAATTTAGCAATTTTGACCACTTTGGATGTGTGGAGGACAACTTGCATAAGGTGGAATATGGAAACTAGGCAAATAAGACAAAAATTGGATTAATTAATGTCTAAGGTAGCTAACTATGGGTTGATTATTCTAACAGGGGATGTGTGTAGAGACGTGCGCCATGTCTCTGACGTTAGTGTCTTCTCCAGGTGGTGGAGAGGGTGTGGTGGTGGTGGTGGTTGGTTACTTCCTGTAACTCTGTTTTGTTCACAACTATTTTCGACAGAACTTTTGTTTCCGTCAGAGGTTTTGTCTGTATTTTTCAGTTCGTTTTCGATAAGTAGTTGATTTTTTTGTCTCTTTCTGTCGATACCCAAGTAGAATGCTATGAATGGGGTATTTTCTCTTGCATATGCGACTGAATTGTTGTTCTCTCTAAAGCTGTGATTGGCTGTGGGGGTGATCCTTCATGTTCTGGGTAGAGTAGATGAATACTTCGATTGGACGAAATGGGTTGAAAGGTGAGATAATTTCCTTCTTGTGGTCGCAAAACTACCAGAAGGTCAACATCATTTCCTTCGATGTCTAATTGAATCCATACACCTAACTCGCCAGCTCGTAGTCCCAACTCTTCTTGGATAATATCTTGCACTCGGGCACTCACTTTTAAAATTTATTGGAGAATGAGGTATAATGCTTTGGGATATATCAATTTGGAGAGCTTCACCATGCACTATCCACAGATATTATTCCATCGGTGACACTTCTTCATCAACGCCTTCTTTTCGGTCATGACCCGACTCTGGCGGATTCTCTTCTTGCTCTGTCACTCTGGTTGTCATTCTCCTCTAGAGAACAACATCCTGCTCTCTAATCTCTTCCCTTCTTTTCCTCCTCTTTTCTCTTTCTATCTTCTGGATAGCCAGATTTCCTTTGTGAGTTACTGTTCCTATTATCTCCTTTTTGGCCCGAATTTTCATCGCTAGCAGTGATTTCTTCACAAGTCGACTAGAATTCCTCTACTCTACTCCAAAACATGACCAGCTACCCCCCCATAGCTGACCTGAATGCTTTAATAAGCCCAAGCAGAACTGTTTATTTTATTAGAAAGTAATCCCACTCTCTTTCTTCGACAAATTTTTCCCATGCTTTTTTTTTTACGCCTAACTTGTGTTAGATGGTGGTTCTATTAGTAACAGATGAGGTTCGACAATATGGCTTGCACCCCTGTCGATTACGAACTTGAACAAAAGAGTTGGTAACAAACAAAGAAATTGTTCGGTGAAGTTGTTATAGAACCTCTCTTGGATTCTATCAACATAGACCCTTTCTTTGACAACATGCTCTTCAATGAATTTGTCTGCGATTCTTTCGAACCACTTCGACAAATTTGTACGAACTCCTCTTGTCAATTTATGGAGTAACTCTCTGTCTTTAGTGTTTGTCGACTGATTCATGCATTAGTTTCTTTAAAGATTGAGGTATGGAATCGAAAAACTTCTCATATGTCTCAGAGAATAACTTCTCCTTGGCTTGCGCAATAGTCAGTCTGTTTCTCCTGACGTAATTCTACAAATAATTCACAATCTTACGTTCCCACCAGTTCTTAATCTCTTGCTATGAAATCATTTAGTCATGGTCATTTCATCCGTATATGTACTACGAACAATGGAACCAATGTTTTAATCAATCAGATTGCAAGGTTACCAGTAATACACATAAATAAGCATATAAACATATCAGATGCAAGAGAAAAGAATGGTATACAGAATAACAGATTATATTACTCAATACACATGTGGGTTCATACAATAAACTGAACCAAGTATTTATTTGGCTCAACAGCCTATATATACATTTACAAAATAGTTATAATAACTACCTAATGGTTAAACCAACCGACGCGACCTAATCTACAATTAGTCGACTAATGAGTCTAGTCGGCTAAGCTGACTAGATCCTCCAACAAATTCCAATGCTAGTAAGTCTGGGAGTAACATTTTTGAGGTAATACATATGTTCTTCATCACCCTTTGTAATGTCTCATTAGGATTAGTCACCACAAGCGACTCATTAGCCTATCCATTTCCCGTAGGCTATAGTCGTCAAAAAGGGAATTAATTAATTATTAATGTCACCTAGGCCAAAAATATTTTATGAAGTGGCATTAGTAATTAATTTATCTAAAGCGACTTTATAAAAGACACTTTATGATAAATTGAGCGGAAAAATTAAAGTTAAGTCATAAAGTGGTCAATTTAAAAATAAAAGGTGGGATGAAGGTTTTTTCTACAGAAAGTCACTTTATTAAATTTTAAATGGAGAAAAGCCAAGGGAAGTTGAAAATCCACTAAAAGAGGGGAGAGTGAAATTATAAAAAGGAAACTGAGAGTTGTTTCTCTTATTCTTGTGTATTGAATTTTCAAAACCAAGATCTATTGAGCCAGTGTTTCTCTTGGGACGAAAACCCTAGGAGGAAGAGACTGATTTCAATGGTGAGACTATCCACTCTAGTCATACGTGGGAGAGATCAGATAGGTCTTTCACTTGTTCTTCAATGTTGAGGTATGTATTGAATTTTCCCATCTTCAAATCGTGGTTTGTAAGTTAAGTCTACAGTGTACAGTAGATGGGCACATTTACTGGAGGAGAGGACTGTTCCTCTTGGGAAACTGTGGCATCATTCTCAAGGAGAAAGGGAGGAAATGTTGCATTCTATGTTTAAGGAAGGGTGCAACCAGTAGAAATGAAGGAAGCATGCCCAGTTGTACACATAAGGAGGACGCACCAGTAGAAAAAAAAACAAAACAAAGGGGGGAGCCAGTTGTTTCCATCCTGTGGGGTGAACTTCATTTTTCCTTCCATCGTTGCACTCATTATCACTGAATGAAGATGCTACCCTACAATATTGAGTTCAATAGCAGAGATTCATACATTTGTTGAAGGGAGTGCACAAGAGAAGTATGATATTTCTAATGTAGAAGTCGCAAAATAAGAACTGGTGTTACAATGTGCATGGAAGTAACTATTCCTGCTGAGTGTGTTATGGAGTCATCTCTTATGTTATGGACCTATATGGGAATTCAATATTCATTCTTTTGCTGCCTTTGCATGTGTGAGGTCTGATATCTACCAAATCTATTCAATATTATCTACTGAAAGGAATCTACATCAGTTTATCTTTGTTCAATAAAGTATGCCCAATCTATGCAATGACAATAAGCAAGTTGAAGTCGTGGAGGACATGTTTTTCCCATTGCTGTTAGTTCATCAAATTTTCCAGTGTATCCCACAATCATCTGAAGAAACTCTCAACTGCACTAACAGACATGGAAAGAAAAAATTGGTGTCCATTGGGACTAGGGACATTATAGTGGTATCAAAGCCTCTTTTCCTGCCATCCTAAGATTTGATGTGAATTTTATGAATCTGAAAGGTCCAATACACCCCACATATAGGATAAGTCCAGGTGAACCCATACACATTTTCCTATTAGAGTACAGGGAAGGGTTAGTTGAATCAGCGGACGAAGAATTTTTGGAAGAAGAAGAAGAGTAGTCAGAGTTTGTGAGTGAAGATATGGGGGATAGAAATGATCCTCTTGGGGGAAGAAAGCATGGGTTGTTTAGAGGCAGCAGGGGTGAACCAAATAGGGAAACACCAAGAAATGATAGTACCATAGTCATTTTGAACGATCTGGATAGAGGAAAACAACAACTAGTTGATCTTATGACACAACTGCTAGTAAATTGACATGGGAGGAACAACAATGGTGTAGAGTGTTCCAATGGTCGGAATGGGAATCATGTGGAAAGAAGAAACACACATATTCCCCCACCACCCAACACTCGGGTCAGCAACAAAACTACTACTACACCAACACTTCCACAGTTCTTGACGGATCACCAGTGATACAACCAGGGAAACTGGTACTAGGAGATAGATTCACTGATTACTTAGTAGAGTACATGGGTCTAGGTACAAAATTTCACACCAACATGTCTTTCCAAGAGGTCCGCAATATTAAGTATTGAAACAAACCCATATACTTTGGTCGAATGCATCAAAAATTTGACTTACAGTGGAATATGGGGAAACTGAATATTCCTTCGTTTGATGGTTCTAAGAAATGCATGACAAGAGCATGGGTCCAGAAGATCGATACTTATTTCCAACTCAACCCCATGAGGGAAACAAAAGCCATCAAGTACGCCACTCTACAGCTGGAGGGTGAAGCACATGAGTGGTGGTACCATGGATTGATCACCTTAGGACATGCCAACATCACTTCCTATATGGAATTTATTCAGACATTGATCAACCGATTTGACAAGAAGGATCTATAAATACACTTGAGAGAGATTGCTCACCTAAAATAGACAAGGACTCCAGATGCCTATATTACATAGTTCAAGAGGTTGGCATTTACGGTGAATGATGTTTCAAAGCTCAGACTTATCATGTTATTTACAGAGGGACTATCTGTGCCATTATGTGGACAGGTCAATGCTTTCAAGCCCGTTACTGTATAGGATGCTATCACATGAACTCGGGATATGGAGGATTTTGCACCCAAGAATATGTACTCGTCCAAACCTTTCATTATGCAGAAGGAGAAAGACAAGAATTTTTTTCACAAGGGAGGATCCAAGAACAATAAATTGGATGAAGAAACCCGAAACAAGTTGCGAAGAAATAAATTTGTGTTTCAGTTGCAAGGAACCATGGCAGTCGAGACATCGATGTATGGGAAAGGGAAAGGTCCATTACATAGAGGTGGTGTCGGATAGCGATGAGGATGATGAGATGGAGTAGGAGCATGATGAGGGAAAACCATAGGTACAAGTACAACAGGTAGAAAAAAAAATACAACAACCACAGGTGCAGCAGTCACGGGTACATGAGCATCCTGTACAACTTCATAGGGGGAACACTCCTAATTTATCATCCACTCCCAAGTTCAATACCTTCAATGTCATAGGAGTCATTGGAGGGAAGAGAGTCATGATCCTGATTGATGGTGGCTATACCCACAATTTTATCGACTCTACCTTAGTATCCAGGTGGGGCATTCGGCCCCGAAAGTTTGAAGGGTTTGACGTAGAAATAGCAGGTGGACACATCATGTCATGTGTGCGAAAGGAACCCCAGCTAACTTTGGGTATAAGGAACTATAGCATGACAAATTAATTCTACATAGTGGACCTCGTAGATATCAATGTGGTTTTGGGAGTACAATGGGTCAACACTCTAGGACCCATTACCACAGATTACTGTACCATGGAGATGAGGTTCAACACCCTTGAGGGCACATGGGTAGTTCTGTGAGGCATGTCTAATGAAGCTTTAAGAATTATATCATCTCACAAGATGGAGGCTCTATTTAGGTGAGGTCATGTGGCATATGCAGTGGAATGTTTGATCACCACCCAGAAATCCTCTCATGAAGGCCAACAATATCACATAGACATACAACACCTATTGGGAAAGCATGACAAGGTGTTTAGAGATATTCCACCAGGATGACCACTAGATAGAGGATTTGAGCATACCATAGAATTAGAAGAAGAGGCCAAACTCGTGATCACCACCCCTTACAGACATCCAAAGGACTTCAAAGATGAAATCAAAAAGGTGATCAAGGAGTTGTTGGCTATGGGACATATAAGATCAAGTTCATGTCCATTCACATCTTCGGTTATGCTGGTTAACAAGAAATATGGGACTATGCGGATGTGTATCAATTATAGGGCCTTGAACAAGAAGAATTTTAAGAATAGGTATCCTATACACAGGATCAATGAGTTGCATGGGGCAATATACTTTTCAAAAATTTATCTTCGGCCAGACTACCATTATATTAGGGCCCGAGAAAATGATGTGCATAAGACAACTTTCAGATTCCATTATGGACACTATGAGTTCCTGGTTATGCCATTTGGGATAACTAATGCAACAACTACTTTCAATTGTGCATGAACCATATTTTTAAAAAGAAAATGAGAAAATCTTGCTTGTGTTCTTTGATGATCTCTTGATATATAGCAGGACTTGGGAGGAACATATGAGACACATAGTGAGATTTTGGGCATTATGGAGGAGCAGTCCTTGTATGTCAAGGACTCTAAATGAGAGTTTGGGATTATAGATATATTATACTTGGGCCACGTGATTAGTGCACAGGGTGTACAAATCCATCATGATAAGATCCAATCTATTCTATATTGGCCCCCTCCAAAGTCCTTTACTGAGGTACGTGGATTCTTTGGGTTGTGCCAGTACTACATGCGTTTCCTCAAGGGATTTTCACAACTAGTAGTGCCACTCACAAATCTAACAAAAAGGGGGATTTTAGATGGACATAGGAATCTCATAGGGAATTTGATAGGCTCAAGGAGGTGATGAGTACTTTCTCAGTGTTGGAATTACTAGACTTCAGTTATCCCTTCGTGCTAGAATGTGATGCCTCAGGAATCAGTGTTGGGGCAGTTTTGATGCATAGCATACACCCAATCACCTTTGAGAGTAGGAAGATCATGGATCCGGAAAGGCTCTATTCTATATACGAAAAGGATATGCTCACTATAATGTATGTGTTGGATAAGTTTAGAAAATACTTAGTAGGTAGCATATTTGTAGTGAGGACTGATCATAATAGTTTGAAGTACTTCCTGGAACATAAAGATTTGAATGAAAGGAAACAAAAATGGGTCAGCAGGATACATGATTATGATTTCGATATCGAGTATGTAAAGGGGAAGAAGAATTTTGTTGCTGACACCCTTTCTAGGAGACCAACAAGTTTCTCATTGATGGAGATTTCAACAGACTGGAAGTCGCACCTCCTCGTGGAATATTCCAAAAATAAGATGGCTTGGGAGGTATTGGATGGCCTAGTTCAAGATGACAGGTATAAGGTAGTGGATGATGTCATTTTCTACAAAGGAAGGATATACTTGGTACCATAATCCAATATCAAAGAGAAGATATTGAAGGACACACACGACACTTCAACTGCGGGGAATTAGGGGTATTTTAAAACATATCACCAGATAAGGGAGAGGTTCTCTTGGAAGGGCCTCAAGGATGACATCCTAAGGAATGTAAGGGAGTGTGTGACTTTCCATTAGAACAAAATTGAACTGAACCATCCGACGGGGCTCCTATAGCTTTTACCCATTCCTGAACAAAAGTGGGAAAGCATCTCTATGGATTTCATCACAGGATTTCCACATGTACATGGTCGATATTGCATCTATGTAGTGGTGGATTGGTTGATGAAATTCACACACTTCTTCATGATTTCCTCAACTTATATAAGATCTCAGGTGGCAGAAGTGTTCTTCAAGGAGGTGTTTTGTTTACATGGACTTCCAAAAAACTGTTGAAATATTGTAACTTCGAAGAATATTCTATATGTACTATTTCTTTGTGGTCGCCGATGGTCCTACCAGGAGAACCACTTGTATTACTTTGTACCCCGATTCTCCTAATCAGAAGAACTAATAAGAGTCATGAGGCAGTCCCCTCTAATTGTAAAGGTGGGTCACTAGCACCCCAGTGTGGTTACTTGAGCCTACATGTGTAACTCGAGCCTACATGATTGACTTGAGCCTACATGACAGATGAGTTAACTTAAGTGAACGGATGAATATAAATAGAGGTGTAGTGCTCCTCATTTGTGACACACACACTCACTTGTGTAGCATACTTGTGGAGGAGAGAAGTAGCTGGAGAAGGAGGAGGATCGGGTTTTTGATCTCCTTGTTGGTTTTACCTTTTTACCTTTTTGGGGCGTCTATATTGAGGAATATTTTGCTGGGTTTTTCCCTTTAGGGTTTTCCCAGGATAAATATTTGTGTTCCTTTTGTATGGTTGTGCTTGTCTATCTTTCAGTGATCCTATTTATATGCTTTTGTTATGAAATCAAAATGAAATACTAATGATATAGCTTAGCATAGGAAAATTTAACATGGTATCAGAGCCACCCTGAAAGAAGACATTGTGTAGCTAAAGAATCTAGGGATTTTTATTTTTTGGGTCTCTATCCATGATCGATCAGCAAAAGAAGGCTAGATTGACTCTCCATTCAAGGGCACATCTTTCTGTCGAAGCGGAATTCGATTTCGAGCATTTTCAGTTTTGGTGTGGAAAAATAGGGATTTCTACAGAAGAAGAATTTTTGAGTGAGCCCAGCATAGGATTGTTCTTCTTATCAAAATCGAATTTTAGAGACCTGTATCAAGAAATTTGGTTGGGTGAAACTCTGGGAAAGTCAAACCCTAGTTTGACCCTGATCTAAAAAAACCCTAAATACTAAAACTGCTAAGTTTTGGTACATTCGCTATATCCTGAAATTGGCGAAGGATCAAGATTTGAAAATTGCAGAGGTAGAAGATGAAATCTTGATTTACACTGTATCGAAAATTCAGCCTCAGATTCGCTATATTCTGGGAGATATGACCCCTCCACGTTAGGGTTCCAGCCTCTTCTAGAATTCATCCCTAAATAGGACACTTGGGGAGAATTGCTGTAGCGTGGGATACAGAGGTCCAAATGGAATTCCTGAAAATTTTACAGAAATATCACAGACTGTACTTTCTGTGGTCCAAATTTCAGAACCTGAAGATGAACCAGTGACACGTGGAATTCCGTACAACTTCACTGTTTTGAACAATCCTGTAACAGGTCACCTTGGGAAAATGCTCATAAATCCCAATTGGTGAAATCAATTCTAATGAAAACTATGTTTTTGGATCAGGGACATGTGAGGTTACCTCAGTGAAAAATTTCAGACATAGAGAAGTAGTAATTTCGGAGATATCACAGAAACAGTAACAGACATTTCTGCAGAAGAAATTGGAAAACTAGGGCTTCCTGTTTCGGGAGCTTCCCTCCACTATTTTCAGAAAAGGAGTACATTGGACAGATCCATTTGAAGAGATATATATTTCTATCCAATCAGATCTGAAATATTCCAAGGTTTGAAAATTAGGGTTTCTCTAACAAACCCTAGATCATCCAGCTCCGGAAGCAGGACGGACACCTCAAATCGGTAAGATCTAATCTTTTGCTTTTTGCATTTGAGGTTCTCATTTCAAAATGATCTATCACATCAGATTGATGATAATATTGGTGAAGTTGAAAAATTCCAAGCATGGAAGTATTTGATCTCTCTGAAGAAAATGAATTGGACACCTACATGAGTAGAGAGGTTCCAGTTCTAAAGGGAGATGAGCCTCAAAGACTTACACAAGAAGAACTTGATCAAGGCCAAGAAGATCATTGTTGATTCAATCACGGATCAACTTATACCACAAGTGTCTTCCCTAAAGACACCGAAGATGTTTGATTCCTTGATCAAGGTATTTGAAGATAAGAACTTAAATCAGAAGATGGCTTGAGAAAACAGTTGAAGAATGTGAAGATCCAGAATAACTTGAAGCGTTAGAAGAACAAGTATGCAGAAGTGGTGATAGCCACCTTGAATGGCCTCCCAGGATCATGGGATTCATTCATGTGAAGAATGTATGCCAGAAGTAAGTGATTACTTTCAGCTCGACTAATAAGAAGAGAAGAAGAAGATGGGAGCAATTGAAGATCAAGCTCTCACCATTCAAAGAAGATCCCTCAAGCGATGAGGAATATGAAAAAAAAACTCAATTCTTGAAGAACCTCTTAGTCATCTTATCATTTGGATAAGAAATGATGATTTCATGAATGAAGAAGATGATAAAGCAGAATGATCAAGATGGAGTCTACCCACGAAACAAATAAAAGATAAGTATTCAATTGCCATTTCATGATATTGTTTTGTTATGCATTTGATTGTATTCATTTGATGTGTTATGCATGATAGATTGTTTACATTAACACGACTAATATGCATGTGATGGGAAAGTAGCTCATGGTTCTATACAACTCTCCAGTGCTACTTATCAAACCTCTTTGCTGACATATTGGATTAGTGCACAATGTCAATGATGTCATGGTAGAGATAGAAGGCATCTAGAAAGTTTCTGTGAAACATTAGAGGAAATTTCAACTCAAAATGGGCTTTTTAACTTTTATTCAAATTCCATGTCATCATGTGTCAGCCAATGAAATTGCTTTAAATTTGAAATACCGTATAGGTCTTAAACACTTTTTTAATATAAATCTGGGGATAGGTATCATAAAAAAAACTACTTTTTTTGTTTGTATTTTTGACATATCTCCCCGTGTTTTTACTCAAATTTCGATCGGGAGAGCTTGTTGGACGTGGAATTAAATTCCACATCCAAAGAGTACCCACTCGGCATACTTTTGATGGACCCCGCTACCCCAAAAACAAGAAATACCTGAAAAAATAGAATGATGACATCATCATTTCATTTTTTCAAGTATTTCTTTTTTTTGGGGTAGAGGGGTCCATCAAAAGTATGCCGAGTGGGTGCTCGATGGATGCAGAATTTAATTCTGCATCCAACGAGCTCTCCTGATCAAAATTTGAGTAAAACCAGGGGGAGATATGTCAAAAATACAAACAAAAAAGTAGTTTTTTTCTTTTCTTCCTTCAAAATTAATAAATATTATTTTATTATTTTAATTATTATTTTATTAATTCATTTTAGGAGGCCCATTTTGAGTTGAAATTTCCTCTAATGTATGTATTGGCTAAATAGTTGCATGATGCATAAGAATTTGTCATTATGCATATGTTTTATGAAATAGTTCTAACCATGCAACTAGTGCATTTGAATTGTAGGAAAGGTCATATACAACCTCCTACAAGAAAAGAAGGACGAGACTTGTTCCGAAGAACAAGTGATGACAATTCAATAAACATGAATCTGAAGCTCCCAGGGTCAGAGACACCATGATGGAAGAAAGAGCTTCAGAGAGCGGTAGATCCACCTCAAAGGATGAAGACCACCATGGGTATGAGAGATAACTCAAGATGAAGAAAAGAATGCTATGAAAGAAACTATGATCAAAGAATAACAGTTGATCACGGGGAATGATGTATACAAATGATTTTGAGACATAAAGGGAAGTACATAGTATCCTCCATATGGATCTACAAGAACAAGTGTACAAAGAAAGGTTCATGATCTGCCTCAGAAAGAATAGACTATGACATGACATACTCTATTGACCAGTATATATCCACCTGTACAGAATGAAGAAGGAAGATAATACTTCACTTCAGGGGGAGTGACTACAGAAGATATCTGAGTTCGACATGGTACGACATGATGGACAGCTTCTTGATGGATCGAGACTTTACCAAGAGTAAAGTGGGTTCCAACCTTCAAAGTTGAATGCAGAAGACTAGGATATGTTGATGATCTGACAAGATGAACTCATGAAAGATGTTATGATGAAAGAATACTAGAATGATGTATGGGATATAGTTCCCAAACCAGAAGGAAAGAGTATTGTATCTTCCAAATGGATATATAGTTGACAGAAGTATCGAGAAGTATAAAGCAAGATTTGTGGCCAGAAGTTTCTTTCAGAAAGAGGGAATTAATCTTGAAGATACACTTACTCCAGGAAGCAAGGTATGCTTCCTTCAGAATTATCATGGTAGTTTCTTCCATGGTGAAGTAAAGACAAGCCTTCCTTAATGGTATGATTGAGAAAGAGTTTTACATAGAATAGTCATGAGGATTTGAAGTTGAAGCCAGATGGAATCACGTATGCAAGTTGAAGAAGGCCCTCTATGGCCTGAAGTAAGCTCCCAGAGCTTGGTATGGAAGAATAGATAGTTTCTTGTCGAGCATGGGATTTACCAAGGGTAAAGCTGATCCTAACCTTTATCTCAAGTTTGTAGAAGATGAACTTGTCATCCTGTTATTATATGTGGATGACTTATCCTTGATAGGAAATGAGAAACAAATCATGGAAAGTAAGAAGAAACTAGCAGAAGAATTTGAGATGAAAGACCTTGGGTTAATGCATTATTTCCTAGGTCTGGAAGTATGTCAAAGTTCAAAAGAAATATTTCTCAACCAGGGAAAGTATGTGGTAGAGATATTGAAGAGATTCAATATGTTGGAATTCAAAGTCATGGCCACACCCATGGACTCCAACCTGAAGCTATTAGCTGATGACTCATCAGAGTTAGTGGATATGACTCATTACAGACAGATCATTGGTTCATTGATGTACTTAACAAATACTAGACCAGACATTTGTTTTGCTGTGAACACCTTAAGTCAATATCTTGTTCAACCAAGACGAGTTCACCTAGTAACTGCAAACATGTGATGATATATCTGAAAGGGACTATAGACTTTGGTTTATATTATGATGGTAGCCATGAGTATAGATTGTATGGCTACATAGATGCAGATTGGGCTGGAAGTATCTCAGACATGAAAAGCACATTAGGTAGATGCTTTTGTTTGGGGTCTGCTATGAGTTCATGGTTTAGCAGGAAACAGTCCAGTGTTTCTCATAGCATGGCTGAAGAAGAATACATAGTAGATTGCTCTACTAAGTTGTGAAGCCATATGGCTTCGGAAGCTGATATCAGGTCTCTTTGAACTGAAGATGGATACTACATTTATTCTATGTGATAACGAGAGTTGTGATAACAGAGAACCCTGTGTTTTGTCGTAACACATAGAAATCTGGTATTTCTACATTCAAGATAAAGATGCAAATGATGATGTTTCAGTATTTACATACTATAGATACAGGTGATGGTGATTCAATATTTCTATACTAAATATAGAGATGATGATGATTTCAGTATTTCCATATTGAAGATATAGATGATGATTTCAGTATTCCCATACTGAAGATATAGATGATGTTTCAGTATTTACATACTGTAGATGCAGATGATGGTGACCTAATGATGCTTTCAATACTCACATACTGGATATACAGATGGTGATAGTTAAGTATTCACATAATGAAGATGTAGATGAAGATGGTTTAGATGATGATGCGCTGACAAAACCTCTGTCTCGGGTAAAGTTCGAACACTTTCGAGACAAGCTTGGTGTGGTTCAGAAAGACCTTCCCCAAAAGGGGGAGTAGTGATGTTGCAGTGGGATTGTATCATCCCTGGACACTTTCCCTAAAGTGATCCGGTGACCTCAGTCCTCGAGAATGAAGAGGGATTGTATCATCATGGGACATCTGTCCAAAATAGATCTAGTGACTTCGGTCTTCATGAATGTGGTGGGATTGCATCATCCCTAAACTTCGGTTCAAAATGTATCCAGAGGTCTCGGCCCCCGTGAATGTGGTGGGATTGCATCATCCTTGAACTTCGGTTAAAAATGTATCCGGAGGTCTCTGCCCCCGTGAATGTGGTAGGATTGCATCATCCCTGAACTTCGGTTCAAAATGTATCCAGAGGTCTCGGCCCCCGTGAAAGTGGTGGATTGCATCATCCCTGAACCTCGATTCAAAATGTATCTGGAGGTCTCGGCCCCCGTGAAAGTGGTAGGATTGCATCATCCCTGAACCTCGGTTCAAAATGTATCCGGAGGTCTCGACCCCCGTGAAAGTGGTGGATTGCACCATCCCTAAACCTCTGTTCAAAATGTATCCAAAGATCTCGGTCCTCGTGAATGTGGTAGGATTGTATCATCCTTGAACTTCGGTTCAGAACGGATCCGGTGACTTCGATACTCGAGAACGTGTTTTGATCCCGTAATTCCTAGAGGAAGGATTTTCTGAGTTGCACATCTGTGTTGATCTCGTAATTCTGAAAGGAAGGATCGTTAGTAACTCCGTAAAGACATAAATCCCGTAATTCCGAAAGGAAGGATCATTGAATTGATCCCGTAATTCCAATAGGAAGGATTGTCTGAGTTCCACA
>LPNX010876268.1:44943-81826 GCA_001517045.1 Pseudotsuga menziesii
AATGATGTTGTTGATGATGTTTTCTGATCGAAATATCAGAATGCAATGATGATGATGATGTTTCTGATCAAAATATCAGAATATGATGATGATGAGATCTTGATGATGATGATGTCGTATTATCAAAGTATGATGATGATGACGTACTGATCGAAAGATCAGAGTATGATGATGATGACGTACTGATCGAAAGATCAGAATATGATGATGAGTTGATGTTAGAGTATGATGATGTTCGGTTGATGATGGTTCTGATCGAAATATCAAAGGCTGATGCTAATGATGAGTCTGATTGAAAGATCAGAGTATGATGATGATGATGTTGCTGATCGAAAGGTCAAAGTGCTGAAGATGATGCTGATCGAAAGGTCAAATCGCTGAAGATGATGCTGATCGAAAGGTCAAAGTGCTGAAGATGATGTTACTGATCGAAAGGTCAAAGTGTTGAAGATGATGTTGCTGATCGAAAGGTCAAAGTGCTGAAGATGTTGCTGATCGAAGCAGTCAAAGTATTAATGATGATGAAGACTGAAGATTGAAGATGAAGACTACATAATGTTGAAAAGCTTCCAATGATTTATAGATGTGTTACCCTGATGATGTTGATGATGTCCTCTATCTCTCTCCTACTATTGTTGTTGTTGATGTTGTTGTAGAATACCCTTCTCGTTAAGGGGGAGTGTTGAAATATTGTAACTTCGAAGAATATTCTATATGTATTTATTTGTGGTCCCCGATGGTCCTACCGGGAGAACCACTTGTATTACTTTGTACCTCGATGCTCCTAATCAGAAGAACTAATAAGAGTCATGAGGCAGTCCCCTCTAATTGTAAAGGTGGGTCATTAGCACCCCAGTGTGGTTACTTGAGCCTACATGTGTAACTCGAGCCTACATGATTGACTCGAGCCTACATGACAGATGAGTTAAATTAAGTGAACGGATGAATATAAATAGAGGTGTAGTGCTCCTCATTTGTGACACACACACTCACTTGTGTAGTGCACTTGTGGAGGAGAGAAGTAGCTGGAGAAGGAGGAGGATCAGGTTTTTGATCTCCTTGTTGGTTTTACCTTTTTACCTTTTTTGGGCATCTATATTGAGGAAGATTTTGTTGGGTTTTTCCCAGGATAAATATTTGTGTTCCTTTTGTATGGTTGTGCTTGTCTATCTTTTAGTGATCCTGTTTATATGCTTTTGTTATGAAATTGAAATGAAATACTGATGATCTAGCTTAGCATATGAAAATTTAACAAAAACATTGTTAGTGACAAGGATAAATAGTTTGTTGGGGATTTTTGGAAGGAACTTTTCAGGTTGGTTGGCACAGAATTGACTCCGAGCACCAGTTACCACCCCCAGATAGATGGGAAGATAGGGACAGTTAATAAATGGATTGAAGGCTATCTAAGAAACTATGTAACATGGAAACAAAATGCGTGGATCATATGGTTACATTTAGGTGACTATTGCTACAATACCACCTACTGCATGTTTATCGACATGCCACCATTTAGATTATTATATGGGTACGATGCCACTTCATTTGTGGACATAGCCTTTGGGGATAACATGGCTCAAAAAACAAAGGATTTGAGCCAAGAGAGTCAGGATATCCTTTGATTACTTACATTAGACGAAATTTCAATTTAAAATGGGCCTTCAAAAAATAATAAAAATTCCATGTCATCATGTATTAGTCAATAAAAATCCTTTAAAATTAAAAAAGGGAGCACCTCTTAAAAAAAAATTAATGTAAATTTGGGGATAGGTATCATAAAAAAAACTACTTTTTTGTTTGTATTTTCGACATATATCCCTGTGTTTTTACTCAAATTTTGATCAGGAGAGCTCGTTGGATGCAAAATTAAATTCCACATACAACGAGTACCCACTCATCATACTTTTGATGGGCCCCGTTACCACTAAGAGTTGGTTTTGTTCTCCCTATATGGTTTAGGGAAGTGGCTAACCTTTGTGAATGTAGGTACCTAGCTAGTTCTTATCTTACTTACTAATCTATAATTTCATTTTATATATTGTGTTATTTACATGATAGTTAGAATTATTGCTCATTTTATTGTCATCTACATTTAATACTTTAGTTGTTATCATTATTAAATAGTAATTAAGCTTTCTTGTTCCCCTATCCCTGTGTTCTTTCTTGACATGCATCACTAACTTGTTGATATTTATTTTACTTTCATTTTTTACTTACTTGACATCATACTAATCCATGGGGCACCCCTTTTGGATTTGTCTTGCACCAATGCTTAAGGCATGTGTTTCTTCACACATATTTCATGATGTATAACCCTATATGATGGAGGATTCCCTTGTGACATCATTACATTGGATTACACTACTTAAATCCCTAGATTACTCCTTTGCAGTTACTTACTTCTCTCCTTCCTTGCGACTCACTATTATTCCCATTACATGGATAATAATTCCTACAAGGAGGGTCGGTGAGCAATTTAATCTCTCGTTGTGGTCTAACTCCGTGCTAGACTCGTGAATGACCCACCTTATGATGATACATTATATCTTAATTAATACCTATGTGATTAATCACCTTCCTAGAGCCTCTATCACCCTAACCTAGAAGTGGGAACTCACTAGGATGTTGAGTCTCTTAACCTTGGTCACCAGTTTCACTTATTTTGACCCCTTGGGGCACCCATTTTATGCATTCCCTAACTTCATGGGTCTATTTGGGTGTGTAAACCCCCCAATATAGGTCCATGGTCACTTAATATGCCTTAAATTATAGGATGCCTCAAATAAAGTCCATAGCCACCCCAATCCATTTGGGTTTTTCTATTTATGAATTCAACTTGAGTCAAATCCCCAAACCCTAATGATCTCTTAGCATTGATTGTACCATGGATTCCCTTTTGGTATCGTGACTATGAATCTACAAGTAATGTAAAAAATGGTCATTTCGGATGGGAAACATTGGTAACATTATAACCAAACCCATGGTATGCAACTCAAAGGTGCAATACTATGACCTAGGTACCATACTAACGAATCCAAAATTATATCACACCTTGAGGTCACTCCTTATATATAAACACCCTTCCACTCTTCTTTGTAAAATCTCTCTAGGATGCATCTAAGGTTGAATATTTTATCTTTGGAAAACCCTAATTTATAGGTACAACTTGGGTTAGCCACTGATCTCCTTCTTCAAGCCCATAGAGATGCTTTAAATTAGAATATCGAACACCTTTATAGGTACTCCTTTGGCCATATTGGTTCTATTCTTGTAGGTTTTACTGAATCATCCTATGGCATCTTCATTGGCATGACTCCACTCACACCTTACAAGTTTAAACCTCAAACCTCAAGTAACATTCCATCATATTGGTCCTAATAATTTCGCTCCCAACCTACCATATAGATTGACTAGGGTTCGTACTTTAGTCCCCATCCTTTCCAACTAATAAGAGACATAATAGAAAGAAGAAGTAACTAAATGTACATGCATCTATTCTGAAGCAACTGATCCCTGGCTTGCTTGGTTACAACGTTTGTTTCGCTAAGTTAATCCCGGGAAACATTTGAACTCGGAGCATGCTTCCTCCGTGTTTAGCTCCAATAATGATCATAGTAAAGACACACATCTCCCCTAGTTTACTTCATGGAAGTATTACTTTGAAAAATAGAATCCCTTATTATTCCTATTTCTCAACCCAGAGATTTTCTCCAAATATCAGGAATGCCTCTCGAGTTTGACCATGAATCATTGCCCTATTACTTTCTCACCCCTAAACACCCCTTTACCGGATGCATGTTGCTTTCTTACTTTAATATATACCGGGGAGGAATGCGTAACCCTACATCCATTTGTTCTCTTGCCTGGTGAAGGACTTAATAGGTGGAAAGGTTTTTCCATCCCATCCATCTCACCCATCCTTTTATCCTTCTTGCGGTGACAAAAAATTAACCTCCACCATAGATTGGTCCTTCAATAAGGCCTCATTAACAGTCTGGGTTCCTGGCTTGGCACCGCATACAACCAGCCATTCTCCTAGCCTCATGAAAGGATAGAAAGAGGGCTAGCTCACCATCTCACCCTTTATGTCTCTTTATTGCCCTACCCTTTCTTTGTCCTACCCTATTGTTAATTAGTCAGCTGTGAGGGACTTAATGAGATATATTTATTATAGATATAACCTTTATTCCCCTCCGAGGGCCGAGTCCATCTAACTTTCATACGAGGAAGGTGAACCTATACATCCATTCCCTTCCCTTATCGTCATTCAGTTGCGATTTTCTAGTTGGAAAGGTTCATGGGCTCTTGGTTCAGTGGCAAGGCTATATAGAGTAATAATGCTTAGTGTTCAATCCCTAGCTTGGCTTTATCTAAAGCATGCATATTCGGAATTATCAAATATATCACCCACTCTCTCACTTCCTCACCAACGTAACTACTTACTTAACCACTAACGTAAAACGTATTATCTAAAAAAAGCTATAGCCAAGTAAAAGGGTCCTCAACGTGTGTATGTAGCATGTAGGCACTCATAATTAGTTTTTCCACAAAGCAAGATGTTTATAAAAATGGTGAAGAGTATGCCCTTAGGCCCTACAAAGAAAATCACTTCAAATACATATTAGGCAGAAGCAATATATACAACAGTCTATTTGTTGAACAGGAGTCCCACCAAAGGAGTGTGTTACTCCTCATGTTACACGAGGATCCACTTCCATTTTATTGCCTCGACCACGTTATTATGGTAGCTTTAAAGTTGAAGCCCTAATTGATTTGCTAGGATAGATGGAAAAATACTTTGAGTTTGAGAGAATCGAATACCCATATAGGGTGAAGTTCATTGTCATGAAGATGAAATGACATGTAGCACTTCAATGGGAGTTTTAGCAATAGGAGAGACTATGAATAAATAAGGATAATATCCGCACTTGTAGTAAGATGGTTTAAAGTGTGGGAAATATTGATGCTAGGAGACTTGTTTTGATAGATACAAAATATACAAAAGGAACTGTAGATTGTGTAGGAGTAAACAAGTATTCTACAGGATGTTTATATGCACTAGACACCTAGAGGAAAACGGTCAATACCTACAGGAAGTGTGTGGTCGCAGAAAGGTATCGACCTAATAAAAAGGTAAATTTACTACTTCAAGGTGGTCTTTCTATCCGGATCACGAGAGATCTATCAAGATGGGAAAAATTCAAGAAGGAAAGATGGCCTTTCTATCCGCCCATGGGATCGCCTATCCCAGAAGATGTTATTGAGTCAATCAATCAAATCAATAAATAAAAGTATTATGGCTTCCATCCTTTCTTTTGTTTTCCTGTCTCAGAAGACAGGCTACTGGTGTACCCCTCTCATAATACTAATCAGTCTCGACCAATCAATCACCATCTAGGCCCAACCCACCTTGCTTACACCGACTAGCATGAATTCTACCATGAGCAGTAGGTAAGTTATCTGTAAGCCACCACACCAAGAAGACTGGGAGTTAAGCGTGTCGGTTGTAGGGTTATCCACCCACTCATTCAGTAATTAAGTCAGTCACTCATTGATAGGGGTGAATAAATAGCTGACTCAGGTCCTCGGTCTGTTTGACGATTCCCACGGATTTTAGGATTGAATTGTAAGGCCTGCTACTTTCAGAATGAGACCTTAGCAGGGACATTTATTTTATTTATTGTTCCTAGAAATTTAGTTGGTCACTTCTCTACTCGCCGTAGTTGGGGTTACCAGCTGCGCCCTCTGGTATTTTCATAATTATGGCTTTAAAGTTATGCACGATGTATATTTATTCTACCAGAACAATACGTGTCCAAATCGTTCCATTGGGTACATCTATGTCTCCGGTGGGAGAGCTGCTGGTTGGAATCCAGGAGATCCGGGTCAATCCAGTGGGGTGGGAGCTACCTTAGAAAATGTAATCAATTTGGACTTTAGCACATGGGACTTAATCTGCTTTGGATTTTACCTAATATTACTTCTTCTTTTTTTCAATTTTGAGCTATGGCTCCCCCTACAAAAGTATATAAAAGGCTTATACCATTTATTTTACTTCGGCCTGGGGTTGGTTATTTGCAGGGCATGTGCAAGAGTAATGTTTGGGAGCAGTGCAACATAATTGAGATTTGTGACAAGGGTGAGTCAACAGATGTGCTTGAGGCATGCTGGCCCCAATATTTTTGGAAGATGCATTGTGTGGCAGAGGAAAGGAAATGCAACACTTGTTGGACAGTACCGTCTAAACCATGTGGAGCCAAAGTGAAATGTGCAGAAGACCTAGGAGATCAAAGGAATCCCTTGTTTTATGGCTTAGTTTGGCTAATAGTTATGTAATGTATGTGGTCGAATAATTTAGTTCATTTATATATTTTATATAGTAAAAGATAAACACTGAGCTAAAAATGTATACGTAGTCTTTTAAGGCTATAAAGAGTGGTTTCTTTGTTAGTTAGTTGGTTATTAGAGCTGCTTTGCTATTGCAGGATACATTTTGTGTTGTTGTAATGTTGTTGTTATGATTCGCTCATAGTCGTGTTGCGAGTGGGATGGTGTATTGGATCTTTGTGTTGGACTGGAGTAATATAAACCCCTATTTTAAATAGTTAATTTTCTTGGTTTACATGGATGATTGGTATGTTAATAATTTGATTTACTTTCTGGTATAATATATCTATCATGTGTTATGAATTTGAACATGCTATGTATGATAAAGAGTTGCATATCACTATAATATATTTGGTTATTCCGGCCAGGCAGGAATAACCACCGTTCTTTCAAATATTTAAGCATGGAATGATTGGTAAAAAACTGAAATAAGCAAACCAATCAGTAATGTATAAACTTATGGAGTGCATACACCACCAATCCTTCTTATTCAGTAGTGGTGTAATTACACTCGATGCATGAAAACTTACCATTGGTGAAGTATACCATGGATTCTTACTTCTAACACATTGAGTACTAACTTCTCACTTCAGGCACATGACTAGAAGCATTAGCAGACACCCCTTTATAAGATACACCTTCAATCCTTCAATGCAGCTAAACAATAGCCTCACCCCCCTAAGGTCTCTCCCCTATTTATTTATTTATATATCTCTCCATGTAATTTTTGCATCTTATAACACACACAGTGCGGAAATCATATATATAATAAAGGAAATGTAGTTATATATACAATTGGCAGTGAAATGTAAAAAGTGAAAATGTAAACAAGAGTATAATCTAAGAAATGATGTCCTTAATGTTCATTAATTGAGCTACTATTTATTATAATAGTTAGCTAATATTAATAATGTATTTTAGCTTCCTAACAAAGGTAAAAATCCTATTCAAAGTGCATTGAAAAGGGCGGGCGTTAATTGTATAATGAGCATGGAGTAACAGACCCAGTTAATGATGCTAGTAAGCCAGCAAAAGATCCAGTGACAAAGGTAGAACCAACAAGGGTAAAGGCAGTATAGATGAGTGAAAATAGAATAACATCCCTTCCTTTTTAAGAGCCCATAGCACCCCTTCTGGATCGAGAGCCAATTTAAGTCACATGTATATATCCCGTCGAAGCAGATCGTCATCACATTTTTTCAGGTATTTCTTGTTTTTGGGGTAGCGGGGCCCGTAAAAAATATGACGAGTGAGCACTCATTTAATGTGGAATTTAATTCCATATCCAATGAGCTCTCCCGATCAAAATTTGAGTAAAAACACAGGGAGATATGTCGAAAATACGAACAAAAAAGTAGTTTTTTCTTTTCTTCCTCCAAAAATAATAAATATTATTTTATTATTTTAACTATTATTTTATTAATTTTCCTTAGGAGGCCCATTTTGAGTTGAAATTTCCTCTAATGAGGAAAACTTGCATACAACTCAAAACCAACATAAAGTTTATGTTGACAGGAACAGGACAGAACACAGCTTCGAGGTGGGAGACTTAGTGTTTTTGTGACTTCAGCCTTATCGTCAGTCTTTACTCAAACAAAGTGGCACAGAGAAATTGAAACCTAATTTCTATGAACCGTATAGGGTCACTAGGAGAGTGGGGAAGGTGGCTTACAAGTTGGAGCTTCTGTAGGGAATAAAGATCCATAATGTCTTTCATGTATCTTGCCTCAAGAAGGCATTGGGACAACAAGTCACAACATTTGCAAAAATACCCCTATTGGATGAGGAAGGTTAGTTGATTCTGGATCAAGAGGAGATATTGGAGGTCTGCGAGAGGAGATTGAGAAGCATGGTCATTTGGGAGTACTTGGTCAGATGGAGACATATGCCTATGGAGTATGCCACGTGGGAGAGTGATTAGATATTATAGCACCCCAACTTGCGAATTCTTGAGGACAAGCAATTTCAGGAAGGGAGGATTGCAATGTCCCCTTCCGAGTAGTCACCAAGAGAGACTCATTATCCTATCCAGTTCCCGTAGGCTATAGTCGTCAAAAAGGGACTTAATTAATTATTAATGTCACCTAGGAAAAACATATTTTATAAAGTGGCATTAGTAATTTATCTAAAGTGACTTTATAAAAGTCACTTTATGATATATTGGGCGAAAAAATTAAAGTTAAGTCATAAAGTGCTCAATATAAATTTAAAAGGTGGGATGAAGGATTTTTCTCCATAAAGTCACTTTATTAAATTGTAAATGGAGAGAAGCCAAGAGAATTAAAAACTCACTAAAAGAGGGGAGAGTGAAATTATAAAAAGGAAAATGAGAGCTCTTTCTCTCATTCTTGTCTATTGCATTTTTGAAACCAAGAGCTATTGAACTAGTGTTTCTCTTGGCACAAAAACACTAGGAGGAAGAGACTGATTTCAGCGGTGATACTATCCACTCTAGTCAGCTGTGGGAGAGATCATATAGGTCTTTCACTTGTTCTTCAATGTTGAGGTATGTATTGAATTTTCCCGTCTTCAAATTGTGGTTTGTAAGCTGAGTCTACAATTCACATTAGAGGGGCGCATTTGCTGGAGGAGAGGACTATTCCTCTTGGGAAATTGTGGCATCATTCTCAAGGATAAAGGGAGGACAGATTGCATTCTATGTTTAAGGAAGGACGCAACCAGTAGAAAATAAGGAAACACGCCTAGTGTTACACATAAGGAGGACACACCAATAGAAAAAAAACAAAACAAAGGGGGGAGCTAGTTGTTTCCGGCCTATGTGGTGAGCTTCATTTTTCCTTCCATCATTGCACTCACTATCATTGAATGAAGATGATATCCTAGTACAATATTGAGTTCAATAACAGAGATTCATACATTTGTTGAAGGGTGTGGCCAAGAGAAATATGATATTTCAACTCTAGAATTCGCAGAAGGAGAACTGGTGTTACAGTGCGTGGGTAACTATTCCTACTGAGCGTGTTATGGAGTCATCTCTTATGTTATGGACCTCCATGAGAATTAAATATTCATTTTGTTGCTTCCTTTGCACGTGTGATGTTTGATGCCTCCAAATTTCTTCAATATTATCTACTGAAAGGCATCTACAATAGTTTATCTTTGTTCAATAAAGTATGCTCGGTCTATGCAATGGCAATAAGAAAGTTGAAGTCATGGATGGCATATTTTTCGCATTTCTGTTAGTTCATCGAATTTTCCAGTGTATCCCACAATCATCTAAAGAAACTCTCAACCGCACTACAGACAGGGAAAGAAAAAATTGGTGTCCACTGGGACTAGGGACATTACACCCTTGTTTTCAATCGCTTGAGGACAAGCAATTTTGGGAGGGGAGGAATGTAATGTCCCCATTTTGATAGTACCATGGAGACACCCTCTAATCCATTCATCCCTTTAGGTTCATGATGTAAATTATATGGACTAGGAATAAAATTGGACTATAGTTGTTTTGTATTAAATTAAATTAGAAGTGATGTAATATTTAAATTTAATATTGAATTTTATTAATTATGATATATGTTTGAAAATACCAAGGGATCCATGAGTGATAATAAAGAGATAAGGATGTCTCTATGAGTTGTCAACCAAAGTTGGAAACTAGAAGAAAACATCCCAAAGCAATGCGTCAGCAAAAAGAAGGAAACTAGAAAAAAATGAGAAAATAAAAAAGCTAGGAAAATCTGGCAAATGGAAAAAGATAGGAAAGTCAAAGAAAAGCAGGAAATACATGAAAAGTAGTAAGGAAGCATAATTCATGGAAAATCAAACTAAAACAAGGAAACATAACAAAGGAATAAATCCACTCAAAGCAACAACTTCTAATTTAGCTAAGGAGGGCGCATTAAATGAGGATTGGACCAAGGAAGCTTGCCCAATAAGCTAATCGGATTTAAAATATGGAGGGTGCACCACATTTATATATTTTTGTGAATTATGATTTGGTGTTGATAGCTCTTGAGGTATCAATTCGACTTGGGATATGTGCCCCTAGTCACAATTGGCAGATGTGCCCGTGCTGCTTCAACTATTTGATTCTTTAGTTAGATGTTTGGATGATGGAATTTATCCATTTCCAATGATTTTATTGCAGGTTTATAATATAATTCCACTTTTATTCAAATTCTAGAGCAAGCAATGTGAAGCCTCCAATTCGAATTCAGTGTTCTGTAGTCATTCTCTGGGATGGGGGTTTTGTGCTTAATAATGTAAAGTATGAGTCTATTTTGAAAGGAATTACAAATTATATATGATGTAATGTTTGTAATTTAAATCTTATTATATTATTACATAACTTCCATAAGGATAAAGTTTGATGTTTACTTCATTTTCCAATACCTAGTCTAGAATTGCTTCAAATTTGACTAGTCTTGAGTGTATTTACAATATTGGATATTTTTCTTAGTAAAATTGAAATTTGTATATTCTCAAATTTAATTACAACATTAATGAACACATACCATTATTTTTTTTCATATTTTATGGCATCTTAGCTTGTTTGGAATGCCCAAACTCGAGCTAGTTATGCAGTCATGTTTGCTTGTTTTGCTTGTTTGACCTCCTAACTGAGCCAAATTGTAACTAGAGATTTTGATTCGAACCATAAATGATTAGGGAAAATATACATATCCTACCCCAAGTCTACATACATACATTGAAGCACCATGAAGTCTATGGTAGTCAATAAATCTCAACTTGGTTGTGATGAGTCCAGTAAATGTGCCCACTATAAATTGTATGGACTTGAAAACCTTTTGACTAGAGTTCCAAACTTGTTTACTTATTATAAAAATAATACCTTTGTATCCTCCCTTCCATATTTATTGCATGTTTAAAATTTTCTTCTCAAATCCTAGAAAAAAATTATAGTTTGGTCTCACAACTTCCACTGCTTTGGTTTAAGGTTTTGAAAGGATTAATTAATGTACAATCAGATATGATTGTAAATTACAATGGAATCACAAAGCCATCCTCTGTACCTATGTACCATAATCATTGAAAAATCCCAAATACACTTCTTTTGAGATCATAAATCTAGAAGTTGAAGAAGGATGGCAGATAAATGTGTACCAAATGATGAACGAGAAAGATTATTGAAGAGCCAGGAAAAGCATACTCAAGAGATAGAATACTTTGCATAATATGATGGATGCCTTATATACACCATTTGGAATAAAAGGGTTCAAAATATTCTTCTTTGGTTCATCCACAAAGAAATACTCCAAAATTCTTTGTGAAGAAATTGGCTTCGAAGAAGGTGCATCCACTGAAGGGTGTGTAAATCTCTATGCTGGTGACATAAAGATAAATTTGGAGGATCTCGCTACAAGAGAGAATTCCCATGAGAGATGGATAACTTGTAGTAGAATATGCATACTAAGGATCAACTTAATAGTCACAACTTGAGAATAATCATGGAGTTGATCCAAAGAAGGAAGAAGAGAATGTTTATCCTCAAGAGCCACACTTTCTTGTAGGGGCTTTGAATATGAGCGAAAGGAAGATCCATGATGCCTTGAGAATTATGCATGAAATTGCTACATTGGTGTAAAATTCTTATTGGAGAGATGAATCTATGGAGGATCCATATTCCATTAAATACTTGGAAACCATTTGGGAATCAATGACAGGCATCAAAGGTAACTTTTTTCAATTGATTTCTTATAGAAATAATTTGTTCGAGCTTGTGGGGATGTATCATGATGCACCTTTAAGGGATGAAAGAGATATTTACAAGATCACTCTAGAGTTGGAGACCAACCAACCGTTTTGGAATAATACTCATATTGTACTTCAATAATATGAGATTCATATTGAGCAGCTTCGTGATAAGTTGCCAAGATCACATTATCCCTCCTACATTTCTGGCACTCATTCTCATATGGATGATTACATTCATGGACTAAAGGAGGAACCTCATGTGATGGTGACAAATGAAGAACATTCTAATTTGCATATTCTTGAGTAGGATAAAAAATTTGAGTTTCTTCTTGGAACGAGAAACACATTCATATAGGAGGTACAAAAGCACACCATTGTTGAACCAACAAGTGTATGAGGAAATGTATTCACCATTTTTATGGATGCATCTCACACGGAGATGATATTGGTTCACTATCCTTTATCCCACACACTTATGGAAGTCATGGAAAATGGGGATGAATATTGGGTGAAGGGATTCTTTCTCTTGGTGCCACATTAGGAGCAAGAGGCTCCCACAATTTCTCTTGATGACTTTATGGCCAGACCTGGGGGTTTGACAAGCGCACCAGTTCCTTACCAATTTGATAAGAAACATGGGAATCTATGGATGCAATATGATGCTCTCAGTATACATGGATGGAAATGGGATCACCACCTATGTCTTTGGATAATAAGTGATGTGACTTTCAGTGCTAACTTGCACATGGAGTCACATATTTTGGAGGAAGATTTGATTTTGGAGGAGGTAGCTAAATTCACGCCACTTAAACCAGCCAACAAAGATGTTGATTGAACCATGGATTGGGTGGACAAATAAATATCAAAGATGGAAACACATGGAGGTAAGAAATTTACATGCTTCAGTAGAAATTTGATTGATACATCTCTTACTTTCCTATGTTATGAGTAGAAACAAAATTTTCCATGGTTATCATATGATGCATTCGGTATGCTCACTGGGACTTGGATGTTCCAATTGATTTAGCAGGATGGGTCATATGTCATTGATTCCCCAGATAATTTTCTCTTCATGTTGGAAATATTCATGAAATATCCAACAAGAACTTGGAAAAGTGTACTTCCAATATGGATCTGGGATACTGTCACCACTTGGTGTGATAGATTGTTTCTAATGTCAGTGATGTTTGAAGAATTGTAGCATAGATAGTGGGATCCGGGCCTTGTTTTTTTTATAGTTTACAACCTGGAAAAAGAGGGTAATAACTAGAGTAAAGAAACAAAATCATGGTGGAATCTCTTTAAGTTAGCTTGGGATTTGGAAGTCCAATGCTAGTAAGTCCAGGAGTAACATTTTGGAGGCAGTACATATGTTCTTCAACACCATTTTTTTCAATCTCTTGAGGACAAGCAATTCTGGGAGGGGAGGACTGCAATGTCCCCATTTTTATAGTACCATGGAGAAACCCTCTAACCCATTCAGTCCCTTAGGTTTTGGATGAAAATTAAATTGATTAGCAATAAATTGGACTACATTTGTTTTGTATTAAATTAAATTAGAAGTGATGTAATCTTTATTTTTAATATTTAATTTTATTAATTGTGATATTCATTTGAAAATGGCAAGGGAACCATGAGGGCGCATAAGGAGATAAGGATGAATCTATGATTTTTCAACCAAAGTTGGAAATTGTAAGAAAGCATCCCTAAGTAAGGTGTCAACAGAAATAAGAAAAATGACAAAAAATTAGAAAAACAAAAACTAAGGAAAATATGGCAATTGGAAAAAGACAAGAAAATCAAAGAAAAGTAGGAAAGTCATGAAAAGTATTAAGGCAACATAAATCATGGAAAATCAAACTAAAGCAAGGAAACATAACAAAACAAGAAAGGCAGTCAAAGCAACAACTCCTAATTTAGCTAAGGAGGGTGGATTAGATGAGGATTGGACCAAGGAAGATTTCCCAAGAATATAAATTGATTATAAAAGAGGGAGGGAGCACCACATTGGTATATTTTGGTGAATTATGATTAGCTCTTGATACATATTGAGCTCTCAATTTGACTTGGGAGATGTGCCCCTACTGTGCCTTCAACTAACTGATTCTTCAGTTATATGTTTGGATGATGAAATCAAACCTTTGTCAATGCATTTATTTCATTTTTAGGATCTAATCCCATTCTTAATTCAAGTTCTAGAGCAAGCGGTATGAAGCCTCCAATTCGAATTTAGTGTGTTCTCCAGTCATTCTCTGGATAGGGGTTTTGTGCTAAAGAATGTTAAGTATGAGTCTATTTTGAAAGAATTTTTGAATAATATTTGATGTAATGTATGCAATTTCGATATTATGATCTTATTACATAACTTCCACAATGATAAAGTTTGATATCTACCTCATTTTTCAATACCTAGTCTAGAATTGCTTCAAATTTGACTAGTCTTTAGTGTATTTACAATATTGGATCTTCTTCTTCGTCAAATTGTGTTTTTTATATTCTCGTATTTAATTAACATATTAATGAACACATCACACACTTTATTTTTCATATTCGATGGAATATTAGGCTATTTGGAATGCTCAGAACGCGATCTAGTTGTGCAGTCCCGATTGTTAGTTTTTCTTGTTCAACTTCCCAAATGAGCCAAATTGTACCTACAGCTTTGGATTTGAACCATAACTGATTAGGGAAAGTATACATTGTCTATTGGTGCAGGTCGGGATCAACCACAACCAACCCTACCAACACCTTCGGGATCTGGTGGCTCCTACACTTAGCAAGACCGCAAAATTTGGCCCTCAACCAAATTCTACGTTAAAATTGCATTTCCGCAACTTTTCCTCTGTCACAACTCTGCCTCCAAGATAGACCTTCCTGCAAGTGAGTTTCAGGATGCGGGATGGTCAACTGAATTTCTGAAGTTGCCTCCCTGCAACTTTGGTTCTAAAACGCCCTTCCTACAAGCAGGTTTCGGGATGGAGGTTGCAGGATGCTCAACTGACTTTCTGAAGTTTCCTCCCCACATATTTGGTCCCGCAACTTCCTCTCCCACAATTCTTTCAACCGTCTGATCTGTATGGATTTCACCACGACCATCGATCTACTCTCTTGGTGCGGATCTTACAGATACCTGTAGATACGTTATATCCCTTGCAACTCCCATTGCGGATATCTCCTAGGCCGTTCGATCTTCTTTTACGGGTTCAATTCCCGCATCCATTCCTGCAAAACTTGTTAATGGAAAAAAATATGCGTTCGACATCAATTGATCATGGAATCAATCAATCCAATCTTTGATCTTAACGATTCTTCATCCTAGAACTACTACGCATGCATTCACGACCGATTTCAACTCTTCAAGCAACAATTTAACACTTGCATCAATAATTTCACAGAAATACACAAATGATCAGAAAATCACTGAAGTAGGCTCTTCACGAACACATAGTCAAAAGAGTAGATACATCTAGGCTAATAACACTGAAAACACACAGTTAATCCTTCTATTAAGCAAACACACAAACACACAATCGGATCTCTTCTTCAGTCTTTTCAAAATATTTACACGTGGAACCAGACATTGGTATATCCGTCTCTCTACAAATTTGGAATTCTAATGCTGAAGAGCAGAGCCACCAACCCTTCTCTAAACTGTCTATTTAAGCTAAACTATGACCACCTCTGCTGAGTGGTCCTGCAACTGAAAACAAACAACTACAAAGCATGATGAAAACGTCATTGTCAAAATCAAACATACTTGCGGTTTGATATCCACGCAGGGAGTCCTGATACGCAATCACTCCTACCGGTGCTAACAAACTATGACTCAACAAAACAATTAAATAAAAAATATGCCAAAGCATGTGACCAACTCATCACATTGATGGCATGCCACGATGCTCCTGCATTAGACTCGCAAGGGGAAAAATTATGAACCCCTGTTCATTAGATCAGCTACAGTGAAACCCTTGGATTCCAACTTTGCAACACTCATCCAAGTAGAATCCTCAGTTGGCCACTCGTTCCATTTGACCAAATACTCCAGATAGTCCTTCTTCCTTGTACTCTTTACCACTTTAGTGTCCAGAATGGCCTCAAATTCCAATGGTTATTCCACAGGCATCTGCCCCACCCATTGTAAGTCTTCAGTAGGATATTCACCTTCTTCAAAGTCTCCAGTGTCACCTGCTACATAAGGAAAGAGATCTGCAACATTAAATATTGGTGACATACACACTCCAGTAGGCATTTCTAACTCATAAGAATTTGCTGAAAATTTTCTGAGTATCCTGCAGGGTCCAATCTTCTTCATCTTCAACTTGTTATACTCTCCCTTTGGAAATTTGTCTCTGTTTATATAGGCTAAGACCAAATATCCTACTTCATAGTTCTTCTCTCTCCTTTTGGAATCTACTCTGGTCTTGTAACTGGTGTTACTCTGCTGTAACCTTGCTTTCACTTGCTCCTATAGTTCACTGATCCTTGCTGCAAACTCTTCTGCATCAGCACTTCTTTTCTCTAATTGACCTATGTCACGCAGTTCACACACTCCTCTTGGATGCATTCCATACAGAATTTGAAATGGACTCATCCCTGTACTTTTGTTCGGTGAATCATTATAGGCAAACTCGGGTTGGGATAATACTTTGTCTCACTGTTTTGGACTCTCTCCAATCAGACTCCTCAACATGTTTCCCAGACTCCTATTAACTACCTCTGTCTGTCCATCAGACTGTGGGTGATATGCTGAACTGAATTTCAGTCTGGTACCCAACTTCTTCCACAAGGTCCTCCAGAAATTACCTGTGAACTTCACATCTCTGTCTAATACAATGCTTCTAGGTAAACCATGTAGCTTCAGAACTTCATTGAAAAACAAGTTAGCAATGTGTGTAGCATCATTAGTCTTGTAGCATGGAATGAAATGTGCCATAATAGTGAATCTATCAACAACTACAAAGATAGAGTCATGTCCCTTCTGAGTTCTTAGCAAACCCAAAATGAAATCCATACTTACAGAATCCCAAGGCCTAGTTGGAATAGGAAATGGTGTATACAACCCTATGTTCTGGCTTCTTCCTTTAGCATGCTAGCATACTCTGCATCTACTTACAAACTTCTTAACTTCAGACCTCATCCTTGGACAAAAATAGAAATGGCCTAATTGTCCAAAGGTTTTATCACTTCCAAAGTGACCTTCCATACCTCCATTGTGTTTTTCTTGTATCAAGTTATCTCTCATAGAACATTTTGGTATACACAGTTTAATATTTTTGAAGAGTAAACTATCTTGTAGTGTATACTCCATCCATGGCTCTCTTTCCACCTCCACTGGATTCTTATAAGCCCTATAAGCCTCCTGGAAATCAATATCATCCTCATACAAATCCCTTAAATGCTCAAATACCAATACTTGGATCTGATTCTCTTGCATAATAAACAGTCTCCTACTTAAGGAATCAACCACTCTGTTTGATTGTCCACTTATGTGTTTCAACACAAAGGTAAAGATCTATAAGAACTCAACCCACTTGACATGTTTCAGGTTCAAGTTAGGTTGCTGCATAATATACTATAGTGCATGGTTATTAGAATATAACACAAATTCTTTAGGCATCAAATAATGTCTCCAATGCTTCAATGTTTGAATAATAGCATAAAAATACTTGTCATAAGATGAATACTTATGCTTTGCATCATTCATCTTCTCACTGAAATACGCTACTGGCCTGTCCTCCTGACTGAGCACAACTATGATTGCTACTCCACTGGCATCACACTTTACTTGG
The DNA here is from genome assembly GCA_001517045.1 of Pseudotsuga menziesii. Lineage (NCBI taxonomy): Eukaryota > Viridiplantae > Streptophyta > Pinopsida > Pinales > Pinaceae > Pseudotsuga > Pseudotsuga menziesii. The sequence goes on from LPNX010876268.1 coordinate 62,799, forward strand.
AAAGGGTGTTTCAAGTCTAGCAACTTCAATACTGGTTTTTCAATTATCTTCTTCTTTAAGAACTGAAAACTCCTTTCATCCTCTGCTATCCATTAAAATGGTTGTCTATCCTTTTTAATTGTTTCAACAATATATGCACAAATACCACTGAAATTATTTAGAAATTTCATATAAAAACTTGTCAATCCATGAAAGCTTCTTACCTCAAATATGTTCCTAGGTGAAGGCCAATCAATGATTGCTTGCACTTTTTCCAGATCCATCTTCAACCCATCTCTTGAAATAACAAAACCTATATATACTAGCTCTGGCTTCATAAATGTACACTTATTTACATTTACTAGCAACTTTTCCTGTTGCAACCTCTCTAAAACATATCTCATATGGTTCAGATGCTCTTCTTCTCTTTGGCTGAAAACCAAAATGTCTTCAAGGTAAACTATCACAAACTTACCTATGAAATATCTCAATACTTCATTCATCAATCTCATAAAAGTGCTTGGTGCGTTGCACAATCCAAATGGCATGACCAACCACTCATACAACCCATCATTTGTCTTAAATGCTATCTTCCACTCATTTCCTTCTCTGATTTTGATCTGGTGATATCCACTCTTCAAATCCAATTTTGAAAAGCATGTTTCCCCACTTAGGAAATCCATCATGTCATCCATCCTTGGCAATGGAAAACTATATTTGATAGTAATCTTTTTAATGGCTCTGGAGTCAGTACACATCCTCCACTCACCATCCTTCTTTGGTGTCAGTACTGCTGGTACTCCACATGGAATCAGACTCTTTTGGACCAATCCCTTGTCCATAAATCCTTGGAACTTTTTCCTCACTTCTTCATTCTCTTGAGGTGTCAATCAATATGATACCTTGTTTGGTAAACTGGCTCCTGGAATAAAATCAATTTGATGACTTATATCCCTTCTTGGTGGTAACTCATTGGGTAAATCATCCACCACAATGTCACTAAACTCACTTAGCATATACTGAATCTCCTCAGGTAGATCTATGGTGTTAGTCTTCATTGTCACCACTCTCGGTTTGCATACCACAACATATCTTAGCACTTCCTCCTCAATCTGTTGCAAATATTCTTTTCCTTCCAAGATCATAACTTTGGGTCCTGACTTTCCTGTTGCACCACCTTCTTGCAAAGGGTGAAGTACATGTCTTATCCCATTCTTCTCAAAACAATGACAGTTACTTGTACCATCATGAGTCACTTTCTTATCAAATTGCCACGACCTGCCTAATAATATATGACAAACATCCATGGACATCACATCACACAGAATCTTGTCCTTATATGGACATATTTGGAAATCATCTTCACACTCCTCATTTACCAGGATTTGGTGTCCTTTATGTAACCAAGATACTTTGTATGGAACATGATGCTTGGTCCTCTTCAAACTCAGCTTCTCCACCATCTCTGTGGAAAAAAGCTTGTCAGTACTCCCACTGTCAATCACCATCTTACAACACTTCCCTTGGACTTTACACATGGTCCTGAATAAAGATTTTCTTTGAGCAGGCTCTGCTTGCTCCTTCTCAGGTTTCAACAATACTTTATTCATCACCAAAGAATCTCCTATCTCTGGAAAAACTTCAGCCACTATCAATTATTCTTGCTGCTGCTCAATCTGAGCTACATAGGCTCCTGTTTGTCCTACGTCTTCCTTCCCTGGACATTCAAATGATTTATGCCCCAACTGGTTGCATTTGTAGCATCTATAGACAGTTCCTCAGCCTCTTTCTCTACCTCTACCTCCTTGGTAATGTCCTCTTCTTCTAGAGTCACCTCCTATACCATGTTGCTCTTGCTGGTTAGAGTTACTGGGCTCTCCTCTCTGGACTCCAAATATTCATCTTTCAGCTGCTTGTCCTCTTCCTCTGGTTGTACCTCAAACTCTGTTGAAGCTCGACTTCCTCGCTATCTTCTCTTCCGCTCTTAGGGCACATTGATATGCCTCCTCCATCATTCTAGGTGATATCATGCTAATCTCTTCTTGGATATCCATCCTTAGACCATTGACATACCTAGTAGTATTTTCCACTGAATTTTCCACATATCCTTCCCTTAGGTTTACTTTGTAGAAATCTTCAGTGTACTCTCTCACTGTTAACAATCTTTGCCTAAGGTTTTGTTCCTGTCTATACAAAATTAAATGGTAATATTTGGGCAAGAACTTAGCCCTCATCTTTTCTACCATCCTATCCCAGCTCTTTATCAATGGATTATTATTCCTTCTTCTTTCTACTTGCACACTATCCCACCACAAGGATGCATGCCCTTTCAACCTTGTCACAGCCAGTCTGACTCTCTTGTATTCTTCAATCTCATCATACTCAAAGTACTTATCCAACTCACTGATCCAGTCAATGAGATGATCAACAATGAGACTTCCATCATAGGTCGACAACTCAGGTTTTGACCTTGAAGTTGCTCCTAGAATCGATCTGAAATACCTTAGCTCAGGCATTTCCTGCATTGATGCAACTTCTTCCCTTTGCTCTTCGTCCTCAGGTTCACTTACATCCCATGATTCTGGGTCTCTTCGTCTGTCTGTCTCCATGGCTTCTAGATGTGCTCGTATCTCCCTCATTTCCTCCAGAACTTCTACATTCACCGCTGGTTGACCTCTGTCACGACCTCTCGCTCTGCCGACTCGTGCAACCATCCTCTTGCACTAAGCCTCTATAATAACAGTTCTCTTTCACACCATTACAATATTACCTCACCAAGCCCCTTCTTTGCACTTGGTCTTTTGGTAATTCTGGTCCTCTATCTAGAACCTCTTGAGCACTCTTCTTTCTCTTTCCAGGATTCTATGGCTACGCTTCTCTTTCACACGAGCTTCTCCTTGATATGATACCAAAATTGGTGCAGGCTTGGATCAACCACAGCTAACCCTACTAGCACCTCCAGGATCTAGTGGCTCCTACACTTAGAAGGACCGCCAAATTCTGCGTTAAAATTACCTTCCCGCAACTTTGCCTCCGTCACAACTCTCCCACATCTCTGCCTCCGTGACATGCCTTCCCGCAAGCGGGTTTTGGGATGCGGGTTGCAAGATGGTCCATTGACTTTCTGAAGTTGCATCCCCGCAACTTTGGTTCCAAAGTGTCTTTCTCGCAAGTGGGTTTCGGGATGCGGGTTGCGGGATGGTCAACTGAATTTCTGAAGTTTCCTCCACGCAACTTCCTCTCCCGCAATTATTTCAACAGTCCGATCTACACGGCTTTCACCATGGCCGTCAATATACTCTCTTGGTGTGGATCTTACAAATCTCCGTAGATCCGTTATCGCCCTCGCAACTCCCGTTGCGGATCTCTCCTGGGCCGTCTGATCTTCTTTTATGGGTTCAATTCTCGTTGTCCATTCCTGCAAAACTTGTTAATGGTAGAAAATCTGCGTTCGACACCAATTGATCATGGAATCGATCAATCCAGTATTCGATATTCATGATTATTCATCCTAGCACTTCTACGCATGCATTCATGACTGATTTCAACTCTTCAAGAAACAATTTAACACTTGCATCAATAATTTCACAGAAATACACAGATGATCAAAAATCTCTGAAATCGGCTCTTCATGAACACACAATTCAAATCAATAGATGCACCTAGGCTAATAACACTGAAAACACATAGTTAATCCGTCTATTAAGCAAACACACAAAAACACAGTCGGATCTCTTCTTCAGTCTTCTCAAAATATTTACACATGGAACCAGACATCAGTTTGTCTCTCTCTCTGCAAATTCGAAATTCTAATGCTAAAGAGCAGAACCCCCAACCCTTCTCTAAACTATCTATTTAAGCTAAACTATGACTTCCTCTGCTGAGCGGTCCCGCAACTCAAAACAAACAACTACAAAGCATGATGAAAACATCATTGTCAAAATCAAATAGACTTGCGGTTTGATCTCCACGCAGGGAGTCCTGATACGCAATCACTCCTACCGGCGCTAACAAACTATGACTCAACAAAATAATTAAATAAAAAATATGCCATAGCATGTGACCAACTCATCACATTGCTTGCATGCCACGATGCTTCAGCATCACCTACCCCAAGTCTAGATACATCCGGTGAAGCACCAGGAAGCTTCTAGTAGTCACATAAACACCAATTTGGGGTGTGACGAGTCCAATAAATGTTCCCACCACAGTTTGTATATAATTGAAAAACTTTTTATCAGAGTTACAAACCTGTTTACTTCTGTTGCAAATCACACTTTTTCTCCTCCCTTCCATAGTTCTTGCATGTTTAAAATTTTCTTCTGAGATCCTAGAAAAAAATTTCTAGTTTGGTCTCACAACTTCCACTGCTTTGGTTTATAGTTTTGAAAGGATTAATTAATGTACAATTAGATATGAATGTGGCATTACATCAAAAAAAGGGATAGAGAAAAGTTGTGACCAAAAACAACCAAAATATGAATATCTACCACAAAAGTAGCTGCCAGATCCCATGCACCAAAGGTTCTTACACCAATGTGTTTCAAATAACAAATTCATCATGAAACTATCCACCATGAGAAGGTGGCTAGGATATGATCACTAAGCCATGAATTCTTGCATACAAATGAATCAATGACCACTCAAGCCGTATACGAAACCGCCAAAGCAAACATACCTTGCACCATGATTAATCATGAAGATGAGATGGGTAATCAATTCCTGAAAGATATTTGAAAGGACAAATGCTAACTTGCATGAGTGATCCCTCAAACACATGTATTGTTGACTCATTGCCTCTCCTCGTGGATAGAGTAGCTTGACACCCGTCGTGGGGGAATTATTTTTTATATTTAATAAGGACCCATTTACACATTTGCTTAGATACTTTGTTTATTTCTTTCCCTGTTAATCATTATTCACATAATAATAGGTAAATAATCTCATCTACATTTAGCAATCATGTCATTATACAAAATACCAAGGTTTACTGTACATATTTCATGCAGAGCTAAACTTAAAAATATCAATACTAAATACTTTATGCAATTAATATTAGGTAATTCATATAGAATGATAAAATGATAACTTAATCAGATCGTCTTTCTTTTTCTAGTTTAATAGAAAAAAATTATAACTCTTGAAAACAAAACCAAAAACCTTTCATTAAATACTAACAAGTCAAATTTAATTAATTAAAATTACGTATACCTCTTTCTTTTAGATTTTTCAAACAGGTCAAGTGAATAGACCCAACCTCCTAGCTTTAGATTATTCTCAACTCTTTGATCACTCCAAGCCATCCAAGTTTGCCGGAAGTCTAATAACATTTAATTGAGGAGATTTTTATTACCCTTTTATTTTAACATGTGGCTAACCAGTGTAGAATAATGAACAAACATATCCTTGGATAATACTTGGTACAGACTCAATGCTCTAACTGGTACTCTCTATTAATAGGATTTCCAATCTAATTTCTCTAACTTTGTCTAAGGTATGTTTTACCATCCCTGAATAGGTTCAATTATTTGCAAACCTACCAATATCAAATATTTGCAAACCTACCAATAACATAGGCTCCCAATCCTTTCAAATAATCACTACTCTATGGCCATATATAATTTTTAATAGAATCCGATTGAACTTAGAGCTATATAATACATGCTTTCAACGTACAAGAATTCATGAGAATTTCCTTCAAGTCTTTCTTTTATTTTTCCCAAAAATGCTTGTTTATATTTGTTTCTTAGGCCATTCTCCCCCTAGAGAGGATATTTCTCATTAATTTTTTTTTTTTTTTAAATAGAGAGTCTTCTATTTTAGTTAATTCTTAGAGGTTAATATCTCACCAGCATAGTTAAGGTTTTGGAGTAGTTTATCTCTTAATTAAATACCATTAAGATATTTTTCTTTTTTTTCTCCTCAATTTATTTTCTCTCGTAGGAGATTTTCATTTATTTCTTTTTCTGGTTTTGGAAAATAGGAAAGACACAAAATAAATGTATAAATAAATTTGTTTGTAAACCATCTAAAGTTTATGGTGTCGTTTGTTTCCGTCTTTTTTTTTTTCGTTTGCTCAAATGTACCTAACTTGCGGGACTAGCCTTTGGTCTAAGAAACCATGACCCATCGACATCTAAGCTATCAAAATCACCCAGGGATTGCACCCATCCCGGGGCACACCAACCCTTAGCATGGATGGATTTTTTTGGTGTCTCCTCCCACCACCATTGAGTCTTGAACCTTGGGACAAATAACAAACAAAATCCCTTGAATACCAGCGACACTAGTGAGACTTTACTATTGTTTCTATATCTTAATTACACCAATCAAAATAATTTAATCATTTCCAAAATTTAAACAAATAAACCTAGGGGAAATTTTGGGATATTACACATGAAATACCTATCCAACTTATCACTATAAAAAATAGATACCTTGTGTGAAAAAATCTATAGAAATGATTCCTAATAGAAGTCACTGCATTTGTTAATTAATAAAGAGAAAACATATTCCAAAAAATTTCACCAAACACACCTTGGATCTCAAGGGGACCTTCCTCAAGTGAATCATCTTCTTTACAAAGGCCAAGTACTTTGACAATAACAGCTTTCTTATTTAGTAATTCAAAGAAGAAATTCAATCCCTTATATACCTCCTGAATCCACTGTAACTTGGCATAAACCTAAGATCCTTTGGAAATATACTTCTCCTCCAAATGCACCATAAAATATAAGCATATTGCATCCTCCCAAAAAACAATTTTATGCATGTGTTATAGTTGGATTTTCCACACTTGGTAGATTATGTTTTTATGTCCTTCCCTGTCGCTATGTAGACTATGTGGACCCCCTTTGCTCAGTATAACTTTGATGCTCCAGAGAATCCCTTTAAAAAGTCATTTTTATGGGTATATGCGGGTCACCAACTTACTTCCTGCGTGTACACGCAACTTGCTCCACTATGACCCGCATACATCAAGAAATGTGTTCAAAAATAAATATTTGGAGTTTTTCCCTCATCAAGTAGAAAATAACTTGACTCTTGGCCTTCCATATGCCTGGAAATTCTCCGAATCAACCCTTCACTTCTCATTGATGGGTTATATATTAAGCTACTTGGAAGCATTGAAGGAGGAGGATTTGTGAGAACAAAGAGACTATAGTGGATTTGTGCCCCATTTTTGCATACTTGAGTCTGCATCCCTTTATCCTTGGAGCAGTCATTGGTGCTTTTCCCAAGATTGCCTTTGTCTTGTGATATTTACTTGACATGGAGGATTGAAGTGGTGGAGGCCTAGGTGGAGGACTCAGTTTCTCGATTTCAACAAGGTGGCGACAAAGTTGTCATTTGTATATCTGTTTACATTTAATAGAAATATCCATTTCCCGCATTATATGTGTAACTATGAAATTTGTATCCATGAATGTAGTTTCTTTGATTATATATTGGATTTATATATGCTACATTAGGTTCTAACACTTAATATCTATCAAGCTTGTGTATTTCATTGTTGTTGAGGATGGAATGTAGGTACAAGTGTTACTAAAAGCTCAACGGGGATCTTTTACGAATGTCCGGAATAAGGTATGCTTCTCATCCTTTAGTGTTAGACTTGTTTATATCTTTAGAATATTGGAAATGGATCAATTTCTGGTGTCATACTATCCGTTGTGGTCCACCCCAAGCCATAGGAAGTTTTCTCTATAACAAAATTGGCAACTCCATTGGGGATTTTTCTTTTTGTTGGGGTTTGGGTGCATAATGTACTTGATTTTATCTTTGCTTCTATGTGTTTATATTTCAAATTCAGGAGTATGTTATACAATTGGAATTCCTTTGAAGTAATATGAGTCTTAGCATACCTTTTTACCACCTATCTATTGCTATACACCTGTCATAGAGGTAACAGTCGCGTATACATGCAGGTTGTAGTACTTAATGTCGTGTATACACGCAGGTTTTCTGTGAATAGTCACGTACATCCATCTTTGTGATTGAGATATTGATGTTAAGGGGATTCTGGGTGGGTTGTGAGTGTTGATGAGTCTTCTTGGGTTATAATAGTGCTTGTTTACTGCTTCTGTGCTGAGCAAATACATCTTTTTCTTTGTTTTTATTTAAAATTTGTTATTTTCATTTATATCCTTTTTGTTTTATTATTAGTGCATTAGAATTTTGGTCTCAGTGTCTTGCTTGGATTGTGTTTGATACTTGCTGCAGTGTTGGAATATTATAAACCCACTCACAACTTAGGATAAAATATTTAATCCAATTTGATTAATTTCCTACCCACTAGCCTAGATAGTTGGCATCCACTTGCACTACAAAGTCAACACTTGCTATCTATACCCCAGGAATGATTTAATTCTGATTCTGGGTTTATCTTGACCACTTTATTAAATCCCATAATTAGTATTTGTTCTTTCCTATAGATTCTTCCTTATTCTTCTTTTAAAAATCTTTTCTATGGATAAGGTAAAGCTAGTTAACTAGGAAACTGGTATCTTTTGTTGCCAACCCAACCTCCATGATTTTATCTCCATTTTTTAGGATTAGCATGTTTTCCATCACTCTTGACAACTCACTTATTATTTTTATAATTCGTGAGGTCCTTGACTGATTTGGGAAGTGATTTAGCCATCAATGGGGGATTATCATATTTAGTAAGTCTACCTTTCCGAGATTGATGAGTTATATCTAATAAAACTAGATTTTACCTTGATGGATTTACTATTTCTTTATACTATTATTCATCATTATTCAATGGATTTATACACTCCAATATTCATCTCTTCATTCATGTGATTCAGTCTCTTTTATTCTCACTATTTTTCCTGTGTATGCTTGTGAGAATTATCTTAGTAGCAAGATATATTTCTCGTGCTTCTTCTTAGCATATTTTCTCATAGAATTGGAGCTATTATTTCTACATGGTATCATAGAATTCCTACAAGGTATCATAGCACAAGGTTTCTCAAGTTATACAGAGTTGAGGAGCGTATACAGTCTCCTATCCCTCTTTGAGGAAGAGCTTGATCTAAGATTACAAGATTTTATCCTAGTTTTGTTTTTGCAAGTTGCATAGAGTTTCTTCTTGAGCGCATCAAATCAATATGGATTCTTATTTATCTATGATCCTGAATCCCTTCAAATATCATGAATGGAAATCCAAAATTGGCATTCTATTGCGTAGTAAGGGACTCTATAGATTTTCTATGGCATTGGAGAATGAACCAAATTCCGTGGTTGAGAAAGCTTAGTGGCATAATAGGTTGGATGAAGCCTATGGATTGATTTTGCTCTCTACTTCTCCTGATATAATATTTCATCTAGACGGTTTGACCACTCCAAACCAAGTATGGACCAAAATTGAGTCTCTCTTTGGAGTTCAAGATGAGTTAAGAGCACATCGGTTGGAGATTGAGTTATTCTCAACGAGTCCAAGTAATTTCAACTCTATTGAGGGTTTCTTCAAAAAATTCAAGTCACTTGTTCTAATGCTAAAAAATTGTGGGATTGAGAAGAAATATGATCAATTAATCCTTTCCATTCTTTCTATCTTGGGTCCTGAATACTCAGTTTTTCTCTCTACTTTTCATGCTACTAGGCTTGCTATTTCTAATTGGAAAATGCCTTCTTTGTGTACTTTCTTTGATTCACTCACAAAGGAGCAAGAAAAATTGATCCAGATGGGTTCTCTTATATATTCCAAGGGAAAGGATCATGCTCTCATGGTTCAAGGAAGCAATAATACCAAATCAAAATAAAAGAAACTTGTGAAAGAGAAGAATCCAAAGTCAGAAATTGAAGATTAAAGCTCGAAGCCTATTAATGAATATTCAATGAAGAAGTTTAAGAAGAAAGGGAGAACATCCAAGTGTTATTATTGCGACAAGGTATTTCATCTAGAGAAGAAATGTTTCAAGAATAATATGGACATCATGTCTCATCTTCTTGAGAAGCACAACATCAAAGTTCCAAATGAGCTAGAGAAGCTTGCTGGTTCCTTAGAACACTGTCATAGTGCGCAGTTCCAAGGTGATATAAACTATGCCTTGAGTGCCAGATTAAAATAATTTTCTCATGTCTATGATATAGATTCATTTTCTGATATATCAGAATCAGAAATATCGTATCCTTTCTTTGATAATCCACTTATCAGTCTCCTAGATTCATCTCCCAATAATTGTGATTTTTCACTAGATCCTTACTTGTCTTTAAGCAACTCTTCCTCACTCCATAATTATGATTTAGAAACATGTTTGCATGATGATATACATGTAATGAAATTATTCATACCACCATCCATACCATCTACCATACCTATGAATAATCCTAAGACTATACAAATCCCAAGTTCAATAGTTGATTTCTCATTGGTCTCTTATGCAGTGCTACTTATATTACATGGTTTGAAGTATTGTCTATATTTCACTGGTTGGTTACCCATGACATTATTCATAGTTGGAATGATATTACAAATGTTTGGATCTATTATAAACACTTATGGTTTAGATCTCAAGTCCATTCATCATTCAAATTTTTACATTTATCAGTTTTCCCCAGTTGCTCATAGTTTTCTAGTCTAGCACTAAATCTTCATAGAGTCACTGAATCTTTTGTCTTTCTAGCCATACATCCTCATGGAGTCACTAGATACTTTGTCTTTATATACCTATATACTCATGGAATCACTAAATACTATCCCTATATCCTCATGGAGTCACTAAATCCTAGCCCTATATCCTCATGGAGTCACTGAATCCTATATTAGCATGTTTTTCCATCACTCTTGACAACTCATTCATGCTTTTTCTAATTCGTGAGTTCCTTGAATGATTTGGGAAGTGATTTAGCCACCTATGGGGGTTTATCATATTTAGTAATTGTACCTTTCTGATATTGATGCTTTTTCTCCTATACAAATCGATTTTACCTTGAGGGATGTACTATTTATGTACACTATTATTCATCATTATTCAATGGAAGGATACACTCTAATATTCATCTCTTCATTCATGTGATTCTTTCTCTTTTCTTCTCTCTATTTTTCCTGTGTATGCTTGTGATAATTATCTTAGTATCAAGATCTATTTCTTGTGCTTCTTCTTAGCATCTTTTCTCATAGTATTAAAGCTATTATTTCTACATACAGGGTCTAGGAATTCATAGAGTTTGTTTGTTGCATTTTCATATCATTTATGATCAAAATAAAAAAATATTGTTATTTTTGGCATGTTTTGCATTATGAATTTTCATTGAAATGGTACTTGCATCAGGTTTTCTTAGATGAAGTAGTGTTCAGGATTTCATATAGGAATGATTGCATTCGAATTTGAAGAATAAATTTGTGCTTTTCATGTAGTAGCAATCCCCCTTTTCATATTTAAAGACAAATTGCACTTGGCATTTGTTTTTAGGTGTGCATATTTATTTCATTTCTGAGTCATAATATTGCTAGTTGCACGTTCATTACCCTTGAGTAATCACAACCATTAAAATTAACGCTTAACTTAAAATTGATTACACTTTTTATTTGATAGAGGTGCACCAACAAGCTTAGGTTGTAGAGACTTGGTATAGGGTGTCATGAGTAAATTTTTCCAAGACTACGAAACAAAACAATTAGGTGTCTGTCCAGGTGAGAAGTTAAATCCTTGGTATAATTAGTGTTCTTAGGAGGCTCCTCTTACACATGATTTAAGCACGATTCAACACACACATTAGTGGTGAGGATATCCCCTTTCCACTTTATGTTGAGTGCCAAATATATTTCGAGTATCTTATTCGTATATGGGGGATTTTGAGGTACCTTTGGTGCTTTCGAGCTTCGGTATGTGTTACCCTTCCCATACGGTATATCCCGCCTACCACTGTCCACCTAAGAATTGGTTATATTGGGGTGACCTTAGTTGCCTTACCTAGGTATCATGGGGGGTACTTCCAGAGGTTATTCTGTGAGTTCCCTGATCAAGTAGGGGTTGGACAACATAGTCTCTATTTGCGTTGAAGCTGAGGGCCACTATAATTGGTTACACACCTTCGCTTGTAGTGTATGGGAGTCTCAGGCCTCTCCTAGGTGAGATATACCTGCTGCATTCAGGAGCTCACTTATCCTCCCTCTTGGCTTGTTTGCATATGACTTAGCTTAACTTAGGAGTGTGCTCTTTGTGTGCTAGCTTTCTTTAGGGATTGTAATTTGTTGAGTCTTGTTATTTTTTTGGATTCATTGTAGATCGAGTTCCAGTGCTCCGCTGATCTCAACATTTAGCAGGGATTTATTTTTGTGGATATCCTCCTCCTCCTCGGAAGAGGTATAGACATTCTAGATGAACTTTTACACATTGTTCTCATCATGATTACTACATACGAGACTCTGGAACTCCCTCCTTCTCTTGGAATGGGGAATGCTACCATTTTGAGACCCAGGACTCTGGTTGACACCGACCCTCATAGGGATGGTACTTCCTATAACACACGACCCCAGCTGTCAGACTTTGCAGCTGCTTATTATAGGTCTTCCTCGGGAAGGTTGAGTAGTGAGATTCATCACATTCCCTCTAGCACTGGTCCTTTTAGGTTTGGCATGCCAATCGTTACCGATACTATTCTGTCACATGTTGTTAATCTTGGCATAGATCCTAGTTTTGGGACCAGGGGCACTTCATCCCCTTTCCTTGCTGATAGATTTGGGATTTCTCATATTGCACCTTTCACTCCATTTATGGGAGGTTTCTCGCACCCTTCATACGGGCGTAACAATGGTGTTCACTCTCACGAAGGTGACAATAGACATGTTAATGTTGGGGGCACATCTTAAATTCCATCTTATGCCCCATCATCCACCACACCTGTTCCTTCAAATGCATTTCTTATGTCATACCTTACTCACATACCGCAAGGTCCTTTGAGATGTGGTGCTACATCTAACCATGTTACTCCCTCTTCATCTCGCATTGTTGCGTCGGGAGGCTATGTACCTCCTTATATGTCTGTGATTCAACCTGCCTATGAATCCTATAACTATGGTTATGTAGCGCCTCATATTCAAGGTATACCAAAATATCACATTCCCTTGAATCCTTTTATGGGTCATATGAGAGGGGGTTACTATCCGACTAGCCAATGCCTTTGTCTTTACTACAATCATCCTTATGTGAACCAACCTTTTTAGGGAGCATGGAACCATATATCACAACCTAAGATCCCTTTCTTAGGTACGTTAAATTTTCCCGACCTTCCGAAGTTGACCAACGATACAGTATCTCATGATCCGATGTGGCCTGTTATTCCTTCCAAGATTTCTTCAGACATTCCAAAGTTTGAAGGTAAGAGTGGTGAGGACCCTGGAGAGCATGTGACTACTTTCCACCTATGGTGCTCTTCAAACTCATTAGACCATGACTACGTTTGTCTACGACTGTTTCAATGCACCCTCAAGGGTCCTGCCGCGAAATGGTATATAGAGTTTCCTAGGGGCACATATCAGACGTTTAATGATTTATCGATGACATTTCTTAACCATTTTCAGCTACCGGTATGTTACAATGCTGACACCGATATCTTGTCGACATTTCGACAAGATAAAGCCACACATATTTATGATCATATTCAAGAGTGGTGCAAACGAAAGAGGTTAATTTAGGACAACATTCGACCCAAGTTTTTGTTCGAATGGTTCCTCAAATCATTGTTGCTTTATATTGGGAAGGGTGTTTCAACATCCGGAGTAATGAATGACGAGCATGCTATATTTAGAGTTCATCAGTTAGAAATAATTTATGCTCAGTATGGGATCCTTTATGAGATTATCTCTGATGCACTGCGGTCAAACTTTGAACCTAAGTTTAAACCTGGGCCACATGCCGATGGTATTGTTAGCTCTACGAGTACTAAAGTCGTAGACTAGGTTTTGAATCAAATGCAAAATTTGTCTATTAATCATTCTGTGAACGCACAAGCTATGACTTTGTCCAATACCACCCAATCGATGAATGTGCTCTTAGTACATTCATCGGACCAAATGGGTAACCAACAACATAGAAGGAAGAAAAATAAGGGAGAAACAATAGAAGGGGTGGGAATAGGAAGGAGAACCAGAAGGATGATAATGCTGGGGTGGACAAGAAAACTAAGAGGAAGGTTAAATTTTCTTGCAATATTTTTGGGGGATACCATCTCACATACTTGTGCCCTATCTCGTATTGAAGACGCCTCGAAGTTCATTGCACAGATCCCAGCCGTGTTGACTAACCCTTTACTGAATAATCAACATATGGATTTTAGGAACATGGACACTAGAATAACTTTTGTTGGGAATAAAAAACGACCAAATGAAGAAGGTGGCCATTGTTGTATCAACATGATTCTAGTAGCTAATGTTGTGACTCACATTAAATATTATGGTCCATCAAAACCCAACTTGGGTAAAGAGCCCGTACCTCCTAAGATTCCTTTGCATATCAACAAGGCTAAATCTATACCTCGTATAACTATGGGAGTACTAAAGAGCTTGGGGCACAATACTAGTGCTCGAGCCACCCAACATTATTCTATTGTCGAGGACATGGGTCAGACTCCCTATGCGATGTCATCTCTTGAAGTGCTTCAGAATTTTCCTTCGTAGAGGATAGCATTGCTAACTGCTCTTCAGGTGGTTGATCCTAATCCTTCCACGGTAGTTAAATTTGAAACCCACGAGGTTCAGCCTTGCTTTCCTTACCATGTGGATTTCTTAGTCCATGTGGAGTGTCTAAATAACACTATCAAATGCACAGTCATTGATGAAGGTACTACGATCTCTATGGTGTCTCTATCTTGTTGGAAAGGCCTTGGCTCACCCATGTTGTCGAAATATATGACCATGTTGACTGCTTTCAATGGATGTTCATTTTGGTTGCATGGTGTCCTTCCCTCTATTCAAGTCCAGCTGGGAGGGAAGACTATGTTGATTGAGGTTGAGGTGGTTGATGCACCCCTTGACTACAATATTTTACTGGGTTGGAATTGGATTTATTCTATGAAGGTGGTTGTGTCTTCCATTTTCTGTGTCATTTTCTTCCCTTTTGAGGATCAGACTGTCACGATCGATCAAATGTGATTCGATAATTCCGGTTTGATTGCATCATCAGGATCCACCGTCCTGACTATTGATAATTCTCAGCCGACAATTGAGAATGTTGGTGTTGGAATGTATCCGTCATTCATGGGATATTTTAAAATTTCAACACCAATCCTAACTATTGGTTCCACTCTTGGTAGTGATTCATCGTCATTGAGTCCGGTCCCATTTCACACTATGTATTTGGATGACCCTTGGACTCTCCCTTCTTCGAGCACTTCGGACAAGGACCCTAGACCTACCGAGATGGAGATGCCTTTGTTTGCATTAGAGATTTCCTATCAATCCATTCTTTATCCTGTTGTAGATCCGGTCCTTCTTCTTCGCAGACAAAAGAGGAGGATCTCTTTTCACTTCCTTCATGGGAGGTTGCGTCATCATACTCACATGATTTCCTTGATGATGTTTTTCCTTCAGATGAATAAATTCTCAAGGCCATGTATGGTCCTGAACGGCTTTGGGAGGAGTTACACCATCACTCTTTCTTCCTGCTAGAGCTTGAACGAATCGAGCATGATGTCTTTAGGATGATTCCTAGCGAGAATGTTGGTTATCCCGTGGTCCCATTAGGAACTCATGGTGTATATGCTGAAGGGAACATGTCGAATATATCATCTACAATTCCCATCAATATTTCTTGGATTCTTGGCAAGATCGAGAATGTTTACATTGGGGAAGATTGTTCTCCCGATGAAATGAATATATGCACTAATCTTTTTAAAGAATTTTGAGATGTTTTTGCTTGGTCATATGACGAGATGCTAGGAATATATCCTCATATTGTCGAGCATGAGATTAAAATGTATCCTAATACTAAGCCTATTCGATAGTAATTACGTGTGATAAATCCTTGTAAGGAGCCCGCCATTAAGGCTGAAATAGAAAAGTTACTCAGAGTCGAATTTATCTATTCGGTTCCCTTGAATGAATGGGTATCCAATCCTGTTCCGGTGGATAAGAAGTAGGGAACCATCCGTGTGTGCACAAACTTCAGAGACCTGAATAAATCTCGTTCGAAAGATAATTTCCCCATGCTATTCATAGACCATATTTTGGATGAGTGTGATGGGAGCGAGGTATTCCCATTTATGGACGTTTTTTGAGGATATAATCAAATCAAAATTAAGCCCAAGGACCAACACAATACTGATTTCATTTGTCCTTGGGGTATGTTTGCATACCTGAAGATGCCTTTCGGCCTTAAAAACGCCGGAGCTACCTTTTAACGGGATATGACCTCACTTTCCACGACCTTAATCATATCATTAAAGTTTAATTGGACGATTTAGCTGCTCAGTCTCGTGTGATAGTGGATCATCCAGATCACTTGAGCTCGGTTTTTGAAAGATGTCGCCATTATGAAATCTGGTTGAACCCTCACAAGTACATCTTTTGTGTGAAAGTGGATCATTTATTAGGGTTTATTGTATCCAAGGAGGGGATTAGGGTCGATCCTTTGAATATCTAGGAAATACTTAGATTGTGTCCCCTGTGCATGATTATACATCTTCAAATTCTCCAAGGGATGGCTAACCTCTTACGGATATTTGTTGTCAATTTTGCCAATTTGACCAAGGATTTTATGCACCTTTTGAAGGAGGATACTCTGTTCATATGGGATGAGCGGTCCCATGATTCCTTTGATGCACTTAAAAAAGTCTTGGCATAGGATCCCGTGCTTATTCCACCTCACTATAGCCATGCTTTCCTATTATACATGGTCGTGTCCCAAGAGACGATTGGGATGGTTCTGGTTCAAGAGGATGATGAGCTCCAGGAGCATGTTATCTATTATCTTATCCGAAATCTCATTAATTCAAAACTTCGATATAGTCACGTCGAGAAGCTATCCTTAGCGATTGTTCATGCAATACAACTGTTGAGACATTACATATTGCTTCGCCATACTACGGTTGTATATCATATAAATCCGTTTCAGTTTGTCTTGACTAGAGGAATGATAGGGGGAAGTACAATAAATGGATTGTTATTTTGCAAGAATTCGATCTCTATTTTGTTTCAGCAAAGTCAAAGAAGTCATTAGTTTTTGCTGAACTCATGTTAGATTTTCCTAGTTTGGATGAAGATGATATCTATGAGGATTCGTTCACTACTACATTTCGATCCAAAATCCGACGGTTTTTTCCGATGGCGCGTGGATTTCTCTTTTTAAAATTACAAAAAATCACAAAGATTCGTTTTTTTTATAAATATGGCCACAAGCGTCGGTTAAGCGACGGGTTGTCTCAAAACCATCTCATAACCGTCGCTTAACCGACAGCACGTTAATAAAAAAAAAAATCATTCAAACAAACAAAGAAAAGCGCCCAAAAGTCAAAACTCACATAGGCGCCAAAGAATTCACCTTTTTGCCCACACCGGGGAGGGAAAGTCCAGGTCCTGCCTCCAAATTGCTTCGCCTTGCATGAACGAGTGAGGATACCGTGAGAAGGTTGTCTGTTTGGCCTACCTAATGGAAACACAGATCGCACAGCTCAACTCACTGCAGAGCCAGGGGTCCAATGTACTCCACACGCACTTCTCTATATATCCATCGAATGTATAATGTATTCTTCATTCTATATTCTTGCATGCAATGCTTATGTGTGCTTGTTCTGGAGTCTTCCATGGAAGAGAATACAGTCTCGCTTCGATTCACAGGTTTGGTTTCTGAAATCATCCATGTTTCTCAGAGCATAATGTAACATCTTGTTTTATATTGTGTGTTGTTAAATGGGTTTAGGCTTTTACTTTGAGAAATTGCTGCAGGTTTGGTTTCTGAATTCATACATGTTTCTCAGAACATAATGTAACCTCTCGTTTCATATTTTATGTTGTTGTTAGGCTTTTACTTTGAGGAATTGCTTCTGTATTTTTCTGAGCATAAGGTAATCTCCTGCTTTTATATTGTATGTTGTGCAATGGGTATAGGCTTTTTCTTAGAGGAATCGGTGTTGTGTTCCTCTGAGACTAGTTAGTTCAATGAATTAGATTAGATATGTTTTGAAATCTATTGTCAACTAGGTTTTTCATTCTGCATTATGTTGTTCCCAAAAGCCCATTTGCTGTCATTCCCTAGCAAAAGCATAGTAATAATTCCTTCAGTCTTGTAGATTTATATCAACATTTTCAAAATAATGTACAATGAAATTCAATATGTGTGCGCTATCACAATCTTCAATATTTTATCTTAGAACATATCATTGTATCCTAGCTTTTCTCTACCACTACTGTCATAGGTTGGGAGCCACCATTACCTTATCATCAGTGTTTAACTCTTTCAAAAATGAGAGACCGGGTTTCCTGCTTTGTAACTGTGTGTTGTTTTTTAAATTTGATTGGATCTTTAACCAAAAAGCGAAGCTGGGTTTCCCGCTTTGTAAATGTGTATTGTTTTCGAAAGATTGATTTGATGTTTAAGAAACTCAGTCATTATGTAGCCTTTGGCTTATTGAACCATACAATGGCCTCTAACTCCAATGCTTTGCAGTTAGATATCATGCCACTTAGGTCCGTCCACCAGATAGAGAGATCCATGCGAAAAATTAACAAAGAGTTATGGCAAAATCTTACCATCTGGCACACATACTAACTTTAGTGTATACTAACTTCTCCCAGTACTAACTTCAGTGTATACAGTCTCTGTACTTTATCAAATTATTTCAAAAATTTAATGGCATAGCCTTTTACAATTTGCTCTCTGAGACAGTAATGATTCTGGAGTTCGAGGAGCACAATTCATTATTCAATCCACTATCAAGGTATTTGGCCTTAATAGATGTGGTGCCTGAGTTATATCTACTGTTTATGTAATTGAAAAAATCTCCAAATATCACGCTCATGTCCAATCTGTATTTCTTGAATTTTCTTTTTTTAATTTTGATTTTGTTTCTACAAAATTCACAGGACCCTGCACAGCTTGATC
>LPNX010876279.1:16481-28255 GCA_001517045.1 Pseudotsuga menziesii
AAGCTTGGAAGTTGTCAACTTCCCCAAGCTTGTCACCAAGTTGATGTGATATATCATATTGAAATGAGAACCTCAAATGGAAATAGCAAAGGATTAGATCTTACCGATTTGAGGTGTCCGTCCTTGTGCTGGAGTTTGCTGATCTAGGGTTTGTCACAGAAACCCTAATTTTCAAAACTTGGAATATTTCAAAACTAATTGGATAGACAGATAGATCTCTTCAAATGGATCTGTCCAATGTACTACTTTTCTGAAAACAGTGGAGGGAAGCTCCCAGAACAGGAAGCCCTAGATTTCCAATTTCTTCTGCAGAAATGCCTGTTACTGTTTCTGTGATATCTCTGAACTTACTAATCCTCTGTGTCTGCCATTTCTCACTGAGGTAACCTCGCATGTCCCTGATCCAACACCACAGGTTTCATCAGAATTGGTTTCACCATTTGGGTTTTATTATCATTTTCCCAAGGTGACTTGTTACAAAACTGTTCAGAACAACGAAGTTGTACAGCATGCCACGTGTCACTGGTTCATCTTCTGAGTTTGATATTCGGACCACCGAAATCAAAGTCCGTTCCCTTTCTGTAAAATCTTCATAAATTCCATTTGGACCTCTGTAGCCCAAGATATTGCAATTCTCCCCAGGTGTCCTGTTTATGGATGATTTATGGAAGAGGCTGGAACCCTAAGTTTGAGAGATCTTATCTCCAAGAATATAGAGAATATGAGGCTGATTTTTAGACACAGTGTTCATCAGGATTTTATCTTTGGCCCCTACAATTTTTAGCTTCTGACACTTCTCCAATCTCAGAATATATCGACTGTACCAAAACTTAGCAGTTTTAGTATTTAGGGTTTCTCCTAACTCAGGGTCAAACTAGGGTTTGACTTTCCTGGAGTTTTACCCAACCAAATTTATTGATACAGGTCTCTAAACTTAGGTTTTGATGAGGAGAAAAATCCTATGCTGGTCTCACTAAAAAATTCCTCTTCTGTAGAAATCCCTAATTTCCACATCGAAACTGAAAATGCTTGAAATTGAATTCCGCATCGACAGAAAGATGCACCCTTCAATGGAGAGTCATCCTAGCATACTTTTGCTGAAAATCTATGGAGGAAGATCCACAAAATAGGAAGCCCTAGTTCCTATAGCTGCACAATGTCTTCTTCTCAGGTTAGCTCTGATACCATGTTGGTTTTCAACATTTAAGCTAGCATTATGTTAGGATCTTTTCACTGAGAGAATAACAAGCACAATAATAACATAAGCACATCACAAGAGACAAGAGACACAAAGAGTTTTGATCGGGGAAACCATAAATGGAGAAAACCCCGCAACTTCCTCTAAGATAGTATCACCACAAGATGTAAAACCCCAAAATAGTAAGATGCACTCCCAACAGCAGTAGCCTTCTTCTTCCTAGAGTATTTCCTTCTCCACTAGTGCACCACACTTGAGAGAGCAAGTGATGTATGTTACAAGTGATAAATAGAGAGAATCTCACTCTCTATTTATATTCATCTGTTCACTTGAATTGCATTTTCACACGTAGGCTCAACCTAACAATTACTACTCGATCCTACACCTTAGTTAGTGTATAATAACTCAAGTGCCCCGAAACTGTGGGGACTTACCTAATGACTTGATATGACTTGTTTACATTATTAATCTTCCCGATCGGAAAATCGGGGCATGATCACATGACTCAAATACATAATAGAAACATCCCGGAATAAACATTGGGTTACAATACATAAGATACATAGAAGAATACATTCCGAAGTTACATATACATCAACAGTCGGCACAGAAGTCAACAACAAGAACAGGGAGGTCACCATCTGGACGCCATGTAGGATGGGAACTCGTTTGACACTCGAAGTTCATTACTATGTTCAACCACAGGTACGATGCATAAAGGTATCACATGGTAAATTACTATGACAAGTAGATGTTTGCATGCTACATGTTATTGCAAGTGGATTCTACATGGCATCGGACTCTTTGAAATCACCATTGCTTGATTAGGAGACGAAGGGAAATAGAAGCGAAAAATGGTCATTGGTTTGGTCAAAGGATGCAAGGAGACGGTTCTTTGTGGAATAAAAAAAACTGTGGAGGATTTAAGGGCCTGCCATATTCACACGCATTGCCATGTATGGGACAAATGTTATTACTCAGGCATTCGCAGGGCACTTCGCCGAGTTGGAATTAGCTGCCATCTCCATTGCCACTATTGTCGTCATGGGATTCAATTTTGGATTCCTTGTAAGTTCACACGGTGCTCTTTTTATTACTATGATATTTAGATCCTTTTAATGCGGGCAAGCAATGGCAGGTTTCGAAAGGAATAAGTTTACAGTTTCAGAGTATAAGATGTGATAATTGATTGATTATAGATATAGGGTAAATATGATATAAGGGCACTGCAGAGGTATTAAAAGATCCCTGTCGCCCGAAGAAAGGATTCCATATATACTATTGCTGATGTAGTTTTGTCTGTATTTTGACATGGCAGTTAGGGATGGGAAGCACCTTGGAAACCTTGTGCGGTCAAGCTTATGGTGCTAAGCAATACAACATGATGGGAGTATATTTGTAGCGCTCTTGCATTATTCTTTTTTTTTGTTACGATCCTACTCATACCGACCTATATATTTGCCACCCCTACTTTGAAACTATTAGGACAGGAATATGATATTGCGTAATTATCGAGAGCAGTTTCAATCAAGTTTTTTCCTCAGCATTTTTTCGTTTGTATTCATGTTTCCAATTCAGAGATACCTCCAATCGCAGTTGAAAAATATGATCATTGCATGGACAGCTGCAGCCACATTATTGCTTCATGCTTTTCTAAGCTGGATCTTCATCGTTAAATTTGATATGTGATATGTGGAGGTTGTCCCTAGACTTGTACTGCACTATCAAGACAAGCGTTCAAGCATTTGTGGCCTTTCATCAAATTATCTGTCGCTTATGGTGTTAAATTGTGTCTCTTGCAACAGGAAAGCTTAGGAAAGGTTGTCATCGAATCTAAAGCATTGGATTGAGTCGTAGCCTGTTTCGGGTCATTGTTCACAATGTGTTTTTCAATTAAAGAAAATACCTAGCATAGTAAGTGGGAAGATATATGGTAAGTTATGCTTCTCTTAAATATTTTTACTGTGCAAAAAAATTGTTTGCATCTCCTTATGATCAAAATCATGGCCAATTGTCATGATGGTGTAATTGGTTGAGAGGTTTACCCTTTAAGGAGCATGATCTGAGTTTGTATCAAGATTTTATATGGTCGTTCTGCACACTGCTCAAATGTCTTGAGTACGATGAAGCATTCCTGGCTTAGCCAAGGCCCATGGAGAGCCCTATGGCAAGAATTTCAGTGGTTAAGGACCATAGAGGCCTCATGAGGGCTTGAGGGATTATGTTGAGTGTAACATTGTGAGGCATGTTATACTAATGTGAATTATACATTAATGAAGCTTGAAAACCTACAAAGATGACCGAATCAGATAAATTATCTATCTGATCATATGCTAAGCATTAAAAATCATTTGGTACAGTTTGTTTCGTTATAGAACATAATTATTTACATTTATAGAACATAATTATTTACAGTTGAGAATTATTTAGTTATAAATGCATGCATGTGGCGCATCCCAACTCTCTCATTAAATAATCTAGCTCAGATGGATGCAGATTGTGAAAGGACATTGGCATCGACACAGGAAGAGATCATGCACCTAAGAACTATGCAGCAGCATGCTTATCATGATTTCATCACTTATGCACAGTACACAATGCAGTACCCTTCCCAGCAGTAGTGAAGTTCATCCATGTTCTTGCGGGATGGTCAGGAAGCTTTCAACCGTGGCATGGACTCCTAAATGGGTTTACAATTGCATTGCCTCTATTAATGCTTTTATATTATTAGCATCACTCAAGTTTTATCAATTCCCATTAGAGCTTTGGGAAAACTTCTCATCAATGTTCCTGGAAATTTGATGTTTTATAGCATTTTAAGTTTGTAAGGTCCCTTCACTATGTAGTCATGTGTTGATTAATCGATGCCCCTCCTCATTCCACCACGATAAAGTTAAAAGTTTAAATAGAATATGCAACCATAAATTGTTCTCTAAGTTGGTTGATTTTAGTTTTCAATTATGAAGCAGCTTATAGATTGTACCAGGATACTAATGCATTCAATTGTGCATTGGGTGAATTTTATGTCGAATGCAATGGCATGGAGGGAAGAATGTGTTTAATTATTTTTATTTCTATGTTGGTGCTTTCGTATACCAAAAAGTAGGTAACAACGGGAACATAAGAGGAACCACTTCAGGTCTCTCATCGCCTTGGTGATCTCCCTTTGGCAGGGGCTTTGGATTTTCAATTTGAGAGGAAAAGGAGCAAAGATAGAAAAGATGGCTTTTCAATATGAGAGGAAAATGAGCAAAGATAGAAAAGACCCCACCGAAAGGTTGAAGACACAACAATACAACACCTAGAGACTATAGCACAATAGGTTCAGCAACTTATTTTAATGAATCCAAAATATTCTTACCTTTGTAAGCATCAAAAGCTTGCAGAGGATACTCACTTGCCTGAAAAGATTGTAGAGGATATTCACTCACCCATGAAAAGCTTGCAGAGGATGTCCACTCGCCATAGTTTCATCACAGTTCCAAAACTGTTTTAGTTCAACGGCTATTGCAGTGGTATCTATTTGACGTGGTATCTATTTGAGCCTGTACCAGCTCCACTTAGTCTCAGAACATGTACAAGACACATGCACTCCATGCAGATGTTGCATGGATGATAAGTTATTTCTCATACATTTAACATTAAATGTCTGTGAACTAATGCTAATTGGATTCTAGCATTAGTTTGTCAATGCACTTTGTTCAAATAATTCCATGATGTTTGAAAACAAACTTTGATCAAAACCATCTCTGCATTGCTCTTAGCCTCGAAAAGAGGCCAAATAAGAAGTCGAAGTTGTTAATTGGTGGAGGAAATGGTGTTGTACAATTTTTGATAAAGTAGAAGTTGTTAATTGGCGGAGAAAACGATGATGCCATAACTTTAAATCAAAACTTAGAATAAATGTTTAAAATTTGTTTTAATATTTGTGCAAACTAATTCAAACGGCGGTAAGTCGATTCATAGAGTCCATGCTTGTCCAGAGGGACTAATAACACTTGAAAAAAACATTCGTTCCAGCTAATAGGTAGTATGCCAATTAGCTCCAAGGGTTAGCTCAATTGGTAAGACGTGCACACACTCTCTCGGTTCGGGGGGAGGTCACGGGTTCAAGCCTTGAGTCCTCTGGGGTTAGGCCTTCTACTAGGATGGCCGGCGGTTTACCACCTCTACCATCCACAAATGTGGGGAAGTATTGCTGGGTTTCCCGTGGATCTTTCCATCTGAAAAAGGTAGTATGCCAATTACCACTACAGCGTGAACATTATAATAATTCTTTGTATTTTTAAAGTATGGTCAATCTACCTCTCACATTTTATAAATACCCCACATGATATTTTAAGTAGGCGACACCTGGGACTTGTAAATCTGGCCACGATGTGTCCATTTCCTTCCGAATAAAATTCAACTTACATTTACTTTAAAACATATAGTAATTAACATTCGCAAAGTGGACAATAATAAACATTATAGTAATTATAGTATAAAATTCAACTCCCACTACATTCGCAAAGTGGACAATAATAAACATTATAGTAATTATCTTACTACTTTACAATTTAATATTTTATTTTTCTATCAATTTTAATTTCTGTTTATGTGAATCGGCATTCCACATTTTATAAATGTCTCTATACTCTATTCCACCGACTTAAAAGAAGACCCGGAAATTGACGTTTTACTGGACGTTTTTTCTCGATTCATAACGTAGAATATTATCAAAATCGTCAATTTAATGTTCAATCATTATTATGAGTAAATTGGGCTTTAAATTTGCATTTAGATTTTATTCTGTAAGTTTGATTATACACCAAAAATTTGTATCACATAACTAGCTTTCTAAAGTAAGATAAAAAAAAAAGAAACGATGAAGTTAATTAATGATATGAGAAGATAATGACGTGTTTTTTATTTATAAAAAATAAGAAAAATTATCTTTAAAATGTTATCAATAACACCAACTTAAAAAGAACTCGCATGGTTGTAATGCAAAGCTAAATATATGAGACAAATGAGACAAATTGTTCTCTCCATAATGTAAGGAGGCTGCAACCTTCAACCTCACTTACTTATCTTTTCTAAAACAAAGGAGTGATGGCTTCATTTTGTATTATCAACAGGCCACACACCAAAAGAGAAAATTGCCGACCTAGGAGGCACGCAAACTCTCTCACCCCCCAAAAAAGACAAATCACTCACTTGGATGTCCAATCTACCACTTAAAATCAATGTTGAAGGAAAATGTAGACATGATTATGTTGAAGGAAAATACAGGTTTCATCATGAGGCCTCTCAAATATAATGATACTTTTAACTTCATTTAACGTTGTATTAATCCCAACAAATAGAAATTGTCTCTCAACTTGTCCTGGTTGAGAATTCCTCAATAACCTCTGTCTTTAATCGAATTGAAATTTATTAAACAAGTTGCATTACGGTTGCACTGTATGAGAATGATATTCATTCTTGACTGCAATAAAAAATGTTAATCTAGATGTATTTTCACTTTAAGGAACTAACTTAATTGTTTATTTCATTTCATATTTGAACCTATACTTGGTTGAAGATCCTTCGCGATTTTGATCTCCAGCTCCATTAATATGTTGATGGCTTATTTGAAGACTAAATCGATGGCCTTACAATCAATGAAATTTTGACAAAGGAACCATTTTTGAATCACCAATCTTTCTTTATTTTCTTTGCATTGAAGTATGAAAAATCATCATCTCGTGACTATTGAAGATTGTAAGTTTGTAAATGAAAAAGAATGAGTGTTGATTTGGAGAGAAATAAATTGTAGTTAAAACCCATAACTCGTGCAAAGGAAGAAACCCATAACTTGTACAAGTGTGTTGTCTCGGACTTTGGGCAAGTTCTGATTTCTTATCTATTGTTTAAGCCAACCCAAATTGATTGGCCAAGCATGTGGATGTAATGTTGATAGTCGAGAATGGGGTCTCTTGTTTGCCACATATCTAGAGGAAATGTTGAAAATACAATGGAAATGGATCATATATAGATGAATGATGCAAACTGTACTTAGAAAATAGAGGTTGAAAAAGAGAGACAATCACAATTTATATCAGCAACTTCTATAATAGATTCTAAGAAAAATGAAAAGTCCGACCCTCATATTTTTTACTGGTATTTGAACATTTTACATGTTTTCATAATTGTATATGTTAATGAATATAATAGTTTTGAAAAAATTCCCAACATTATTCTTTTTTACTTCCAATGAAAGCCATTAGATTTTTCATTCTTGACCTATTGAAAACTAATATTTCTATTAACTAAACCTAAACTATTATGGTTATGCATTGAGTCATATTCCTTGACAAATGAATCTTCACATGTTTTATTTTCAATTTTCTAAACATCTCATTTTCCCAGGTGAACCCTGCATGAAAGGGGGGATTTCTAAGTTTGTATGGGAGTCAAAAAAATTCCTAAATGAAAATTGTTTGAGTTCCTGAGGGTCACACATATACGTTATCATCTATAGAAAGAGTAGCAAATCAACAATTTATACCAATATTACATGAGGATGCGCCACCCCATTTTTTCATGGAAGTCCACAAAGCACACTCTAACACGTTTCACTAAGTTGTGGGATGCATTTTTCGAATCTTTCATAGAACTCTAAAATCTTATAAATTGTCAACTAATGTTTCATTGAACTATAAAACCTTGTAAAGCATTGACAAATTGTTTGAAATTTGACTAAATAATTTTTTCTATATGACTTTGTATTTACTTCGGATTCCCCATGTAATCTTGCATTAGAACACCTTGAAAATAAAATCTTGGCATTAAAATGAAAGACACCATATAATCCATGGTTGCAAATAAACACCTAGTGGATAGAATGAAGTGAAACCACCCCCCATTTTATCAGCATTCCTTTGTTAAGTCTACAAGAACTGTTGGCTTTAATATCCACCTACCAATTGAGTTCTCTTAGAACATGATTGAACACAATATACTCCAAACAAGATGCTTCCATTTTGTTTTTTGGCTATTGGATGAGCTAGAGTATCTCATATAATAAGTGTTGTTTGTTCATTATCTTGATGATTAAAGCAAAATCCCCAATAAAAATGAGAGACTCAATACAAATTAAGTCAAAAAGTTTGAGCCCTTGATGAAGGGCATAAGCCCCAACTTGATATTAATAGCTATTCAAGCTCCCCATTCAGAGCATGTTCCATTTTTCCTTCGAGATAATAGATGATCCTCCAATAGCTACCACCTTGGCAAATCAACCCTAGCAAATATTGAAGTTGTATTTTTATATCTTTATGTGTATAACTTGTGAATTTTGAGTATGGATGAGATTGAAACAAATGTATATCAATTTTAAATTATCAAAGAAATTAAATTTCTAAAGAACCCCAAGATGAATTTATTTCAATAACTAAAATACATTTATATTAATTTTATATAAATAGAAATAATTCTAGTACTACTATCATTATTATTTCACTTAAATAACACATATTTGAAAATTACATATAAATAAATAATTTAATTCATTTATAAATATAATTGAATATACTCTTCAATCAATTTTATTAAAATAATTATAAAAAAAAAAACATAACACCCAAATTCAAAAATCACACACACACATACATATATATTTATTGTTTTAAAAAGACTGAATCAGTTTTATTAAGCTAATTTAAAAATCATAAAAATCAAAATCCACTCACCATCATGAAAACAAATGCCATTACATTTTTTTAAGTATCCCTTTTACATTTTGAAGCAATGGAGAATTTGTCATTTTCCTATGGTGGAGAGTTTGTCATTAGTCTTTAAGTGCCATTATAAATATTTGAAGTTGTTTATATCCTCTTTAAATTTAGCTATTTAAAGTGGAGATTCTATTTTGGAAATGTTTATTTATAAATTACTTAAGTTGATAATAGCTACATTTTTATTATTGTTTTAAAAAGATTGAATCAGTTTTATTAAGCTAATTTAAAAATCATAGAAATCAAAATCCACTCACCATCATGAAAACAAATGCCATTACATTTTTTAAGTATCCCTTTTTCATTTTGAAGCAATGGACAATTTGTCATTTTCCTATGGTGGAGAGTTTGTCATTAGTCTTTAAGTGCCATTATAAGTATTTGAAGTTGTTTATATCCTCTTTAAATTTAGCTATTTAAAGTGGAGATTCTATTTTGGAAATGTTTATTTATGAATTACTTAAGTTGATAATAGCTACATTTTTATTATTCTCTTAAGTGAGTAAAAAAAATGTTGTGGTTATGTCAATTCTAATGAAATATATGAAAACCAATTTATATCAATCTTACCCATTGCCTTGTTAAACACAATAAAACATCAAATTTTTCCCCTACAAAGATTTAGTTTAAAATTGTATTTTTAGGGTTTTGGTACCTCTTGGTTGATAGATTTGGGATTAAGATGAATCTATAGTATAGTATTCATATTTGTGTATCATTAGGGTGGTCGCACGAAGTTGGTTCCACTTTTTGGTGCCACTTAGGAAATCAGAAACGCACTTCCGAAGTGCAAATCAAGAACACATATGCGTTATTAATGGTACGTTTGGAATAACCCAAGCCCAAACACAAGGCTAAGGTTCGTGGAAATGTATCGCATATGCGATATATCTCATATGCGTGTTGTAATGTTAAATATCGCATATGTGATATATCGCATATGCAATATATCGCATATGCGATGTGCAACATTTACAAAAAGCATATGCGATATATCGCAAGTGCGATATGCAACATTCACCAAACGCATATGCGATATATCACATATGCGTTTTGTATTGTCTTGATTATGACTTATATGATACTAAATTTTATTTGTTAAGAAGTATGGGAAAATTGTTTCTTCCTTAACAACCCTACTAAGAAAATAATGCCTTCGTATGAACTAAGTGTGTTGAGAGATCCTTTCTACTCTTAAATTATTCCATGTGTACAAATTCCTAAATTTTACACAAGTATATTGTTTGAGAATGCGATACTTTGGGAAAAGGAATATAACATATTTTAACGAAAGGACATCCCCTTCTCTTCACTAACAAATAATTCGGTAATAATAATTTGAAAAAGAACACATATGAGAAAGAGATGTTGACCATCATTAAAGCTATTAATTCTCAATGTTCATAAATGATTAATTATTTTTTCTATATAAATATTTATGATCATTGTTTGAAGTGTTTCTTGTAGGCATAATCATTCCTAGAGAAATAGAATGGGTTACTAAGATGCTTGGTATGATTATTGTATCATGTATAGAAAACGTAAAGAGAATGTAGTAGTAGATTTTTTAATATGAAAAAAGAGGGAGATAGATTCCTGTACCATCCCATGATTATTGAATAAAGTTCCTTTGTCAACTACATAATTTTTTTTTTAATTTGGGAAACTACTTCTTCCACGCCGATTATTCTTTGGGCATTCAGTCACATTGTTCTAATAGTTTACCCACGATCGAAATGAGAAATGGAAAAATATGGTATGATTTCCCTTTCACTTGAATTATTAACTTCGAGATACTAGTGAATGTGTGTGCTTTGGTCACACACATTGCTACTAGATATTCATGACAATATGGTCGATTGGATTGCAAATTCCACCTAAGAATTGAAAGGATGAATTGGAGTGTAAACTTCAACAAATGAATTGAGGACCAATGACATGTTCGTTCAATGCATCCAAAACATTCCAAAACAATCTAATAAACGTAAATAATCAATTTGGTTGCATAATACGTTGAAGCGCTAAGGAAAATTCTGCTATAATAAACGTAAATAATCAATTTGGTTACATAATACGTTGAAGAGCTAAGGAAAATTCTGCTAACCCATAATTCAAAAATTAGTTCTAGGATGTTAAATAAGTATGAGAAGAAACAATTTTCCCATACTTCTTAACAAATAAAATTTAGTATCATATTTAAGTCATAATCAACACAATATTCATGGATTTTCAATTAGTGTATCCTAAAAAAGTTCCCTTTTTAAATGGAATAGATTATGTACCATGGAGCATAAGAATAGAGGCATATATATGCAAGTTTTTTAGCTTGACATTTGGAGTGTAGTTGATAATGGATACAGAAATCCAAAGTATAAACCAAATGGTTCAATAACAAATAATCTACACAAAAACAATCCAAAGAAAATGAATGCAATTTTGAATGGCCTATCATATTGTGAGAAGAACAAAATGGGACAATGGAATTAAACTACATAGCTCTGGGAGAATATATACTATCTTTATTCAAAAGAAACTCTCTCAATAAAATGAGGTACAACCCAAAACAAATGATGAAGCCATTGAGAGAAAAAGCAAAGTCTCCAAAGATAAAGAAGACTTTGAAACCGAAGAATAAGTATATCTAGAGGAAGAACTTATTAGTTCTCTATGTGAACTAAGGAAAGATGAAAGTGAAAACTAATCATAAATGGAGCAATTGCAAAAGTGCCAATTTCAAAAATAATACACTAAAATCAACACAAATGCCTTTAAAATCCCTAATTGAAATGAATACACCATCATTCAATGGAAGCATA
>LPNX010876283.1:7307-122092 GCA_001517045.1 Pseudotsuga menziesii
GTCTACGAGGTGCAGGGATAGGGCGATCAACGTCTTGAAGCCTGGCATTGGGTCGGTTTTGGGGCATCCCCCCACCGATCCCCTGAAACTGCAATATATCAAAATAGTTTACGTGTTTTCCCAACACGAACTCTGCATACATCTTCCGAAGGAAGTACAATGGGATTTCCCTGTTGTTGTGTGGTGGCATATCAAAAACCATATACCATCTGTCCATCCAGTTATCAACAAATGGTTGATATGTGCACCACTCGATAGAGATATGTGGCCTATTTGCATTTGGGATTTCCCCCGTGCGAGAGTCCCTAAACAATGAAAATATATGCTCCTTTGTGATTTTCAACTTTTTTATTGCATTGTAGCTAAGCCCATCAGCGTACTCATGTCTTTTTCTTTCTCTATATGAAGTAATATCATATAGTATGTTGTTTGACAATGTGATGGTCTCAACAATTGCATCCAAAGTGGATGCAAGTGAACGTCAAATTCTATCACCACCACTAAAAGCAGTACTCAAACCTCTCAACTGGGCAAGCTCAATCAATATTTCCGCATTGGGGTCCATAGCCGCAACTGCAATAAAAAAATCAATAATAAAATAAGTAGAAACGTATACATGGTATATAATGACATCTCTTCAAAATTGAAAATGTAAATTAAGGAAAACATACACAAACTTAAGTTTGACTAATTTTTCAAACATAAAAAACTATAAACAATAATTAAAGTTTAACACTTTTACTTTTATTTTGTATCTTTATGGTATTGATTTTTTCTTACATTGGTGTTACTGGGAAAATATATTCAACATATCAATTAAATCATTGGCGTGTGGTGGATTCCCTAGCCCCACCAAATCAAATGTCTTTGAAAAAATTGTTAGAGAAGCACAAAATAATATGAAACAAGAAAACTTATTCAGTTGAGAAGTTATGGAATGTATTTACCTTGACATCATAAATCCACTAAAACATGACCACCTCAAAAACTGTTAAAAACCTAATTTCCATTATGTTTGATGCATAAACAAAACATACACAATTATCATTCTCTAAAGATTGAATTACATTCTAGTATGTTCTAAAAACCGTTTTAAAGTGATATTCAACCTCTACTTTCTTTTGTTGATTATACTCCTCAGTCCACTCTAACATAAATTAAGAATTGTATGCACCATACAAATGTAATGACTCCCACTCCTTAGCATCTACATGTACAAGTAATCATTATTTAAATCCAAATTTACAATATTTAGGATTAGAACAATTGTTACAAAAAAATTGAGTATATCTCTTATCCTCTTTGAAGACCCTTCGCCCTCTAATCTTTTTCCTTAAAAAAATTGATCTTGGTTATTGCCCCATAATCATGGAGCTTCAAAATGCAATTGAGGTAAGTACTCACTCAAATGAACCATTATCTGAAAGACCATGTACCCCTCAGCCATAGATCCTTCTAGATGAACTCTTTGTCTCACAAAATGTTTTAGAAACTTCATATATCTCTCCGCAAGCAACATTGTATGGATATGGATAGAACCACATTCTTCAATCTCTTCTACTAGGTGTATAAGGTAATGCTCTTGAGAATTAAAAAAGATAGGAGGGAAGTGCATTTGAATATCACACATCTAAAGTCACACAATTATAGGGTAAAAATTGACCAAAAAAAAAATGCATTGGGTGATTGAATTACCTTGTTGGATGACAATGCACGAGTGAAATCTCCTCCCCTCAACATGAATCAGCTCCTGCAACAATCCCAAGCAGTGGTCTTGCTCCAAACGCTCCAATGGCCTGTCGAATTCGCGTTCTTGATTGTGAAAATGGGCCGCGGGTTCTGGACTGTGTATTTAATTTTTTTTTTTATGATTTACAAATCACGTACACGTTTTATAACTACATATTGCGAGCGCGTTTTGTAGTTATATAACACGTACGCGATTTGTCTTCCTATCCTACATGTTCCATGACATGTCAGGCTCGGGTTGATGTATTTTTTGGTAACATGATGTTGTTTTTGAAAACTAGGATTGCATCTTAAAGGTCCCTCATCTTCTTGCACTGACCCAGAAGCAATATAACTGTATGTGCAAAGAAAAGCTTGAGTAAATGCAGGGACATGTTATGACTCACATATGAATATTTGCAAAGTCCAACTCCATGGATAGT
Organism: Pseudotsuga menziesii; assembly: GCA_001517045.1. Classification (NCBI taxonomy): domain Eukaryota; kingdom Viridiplantae; phylum Streptophyta; class Pinopsida; order Pinales; family Pinaceae; genus Pseudotsuga; species Pseudotsuga menziesii. The sequence continues at coordinate 9,479 of LPNX010876283.1, forward strand.
CTCCCAAGTTCAAGATTCATAGGCAAGTTTCAGGAATTTTTTTCTTCTTTTGAAGATATGTATGATGGAGGTATCCCATACATAAGTCTGCTAGAAGAATGGGTTAGCAAATCCTGTCAAAGTGACGCTTCTCCATGGCACTAGTTTCGAGTTTTCCAAGTTCTTAAGAAGGTCCGGCTTCCTGCACTCATCAAGATAAAGATCTTGGTACAAACTCAACATATCATAAATGAGGTATTGTCTTGGATTGCACTAAAGGAAAAAGGTAAGGTGATAGGTATGAATTGCTTAATTAAATGGTTACATTGGTGGTATGATTTCACTTAAACTGTTTTGGATTTCGTGTTTATGTTAGGTTAGTTGCATTAGGCATGTTTTGTGCATTGCATTTGACGTCTTCTCATAATCTAGTTAGTTTTCATTGTTCTTAGTTTGTTTCCCTCATTTTGCGAACAAGGTAGGATGAAAGTGTCTGCATATAGATGCTTTTAATATCTCGGGCATTTGATATGTGTGTAGGTCTATAGGTACCAACGAATTCATAGGTTCTCGAACACTCCTAGGAAGAGCGCTCGTCCTGCAGTTGGAGCCAATGTTATGTTGCACTTGTACCCAACGCACCTTCAGGTGTACCCCAGGGAGAGAAGGTCTATTTTTTGACCAGGAGGGGTTTTATTGAGCGATGGAGGTCATGGATGGACCCTTTGGTTCTCTTTTACGGGTACTATGGCTTAATGGCACTGCTAACTGCCCTCTAAAGAGGTTTTTAACCTCAAGGTTCGTGTTCGGGGCCCTTAAGGGTTGACCACTGGGTCTCATGGCTCCATATCCTGCTTGCATGCTCGGGTGGCCTTTGCTTCAGCCACAAGACTCTAGTATTCAGTCACAGCCATTTCATACACCCTCCTAGCCCTTCAATCAGCGGGTCTTTGCTCTCCTTGGCCTTCTTTCCTTAGAGGAAAACATCCTCCATGCCAGGTCGCTTCCGTGCTTTGAGGAGGGTGTTGAAGGATTTTACAATATTCTAGGGGTTAGATGGGCAATAACGCCCTCCCTACAGCTCATTCCGTCCTTTTGTTGGGAGTGATTCACTTATTTGAGTGTGTTTTGGCACCTGGGGATGCAAATACTCCCAGGTAGCCTACCTTAGTCTATATTTTTTTATTAATTTTTTTTAATTTTAAGTTGACGTTTAATAATTGTGAATTTACTTGTTTTAAAGCATGTCGACCTAGATTTTATTTGTAAAAGTGAGTGTGAGATCATGTAAATAGATCTACTCACTTTCATTTTAAATCAAACCTTATGGGATACATAACCATGCACTTGTTTTAGCCTTCTTAGTGTTTCTTTCTTAGTGTTTCTTTGGATGGATACGCTCCCGGTGAGGATGTTTTCTGGTAAATGCAATATTTTTCTAGTAATTCCTTGGTGAATCTCTGCTTTTGGTAATGCTTCGATTTGTTTGATGAACACAAGCACAAGGAGGTCAGGCTTCTTACCTTTTTGTTGGATGTTGTTGGATGTGCATGTATGAAGTCTTAGTAGTAGCCTTAGAGCTGCACTTTGCCCTAGGATAGGTCACTGCTTTCTTTTCTATCACATTAGCAACGACGACACACCTTCTTGTGAGGGTTCTCTAGGGTTTCTCCTTAGCTTTCCCAAGTTAATTGCGTAACCTAGAACCCTTCTTCACTAGGTCAGCGCTTCTCCTCGAAAACCCTAGGTTAGGTAGGGCTTGTGCTAGGGTTTTCCTAGGTTTTCATGCTTCTTCCCCTCACACATCTAGTATAGGGTTATTCTTACATTAGCTTTATATTAGTTTTTGGTTAGTTTGTGTTATTCCTAGGGCTAGTCTAGCTCAGTTTTAGGTTAGTTCTAGGGTTAGTTTAGGTTAGTGTCCAAGTTAGTTTTTAGGTTAGTTTTTATGGTTTGATTTAGGTCTAGGTCAGTATTAAGCCGATTTTAGGTTATTTTTAGCTAAGTTAGGATTTGGTTAGTTTCAAGCTTCCTAAAACCCTTGGATCCGCTACTAGCGGCAGTGCTTTTTCCTTACACTAGAACCCAACTACCTTCTCTCAAGCTTTGCTCACTTTCCCATAGAACTCTCTCTACCTTCGTGAGCTCTACATCACCCGCGGCACCTTCCTTTCCCTATTCGTTGGGCCTTTTCCGCTTTGATGGCTTGTTTACCCCCGAATATACCTGCGATCTGTCACAGCCCCCTTTCTAGCACCCTCCACCCGCGCAGCTCTTGTCTCCTCGATGTCCTGCGTTTTCCCTGCAGCGTGCCCTCGCTCCTGCCATGGCTATCTTCACGAGCCCACCATCACGTCGTCGTCGATGTATTCTCCCCACGACCTGCCTTCTCTTCCTTCGCAACCCTCTCTATGCGCTTACTCCTTTTCCCTTTGTTGCCTCTCCTTTAGCCCTAACCCTCACTCTTCCTAAGATTTCTCCATCTTCTTTACATCCTTCACCTTCACCGCTGCTACGTCTCCCTGTAGCCTTCACTGCCAGCACCTCCCTTCCTCCTCGCAGCCATCGCTCCCGTATGAGCTTGTCCACCCAAGCCATCACCTTTTCCTCTCTCCCGCGTGCAGCCTTGCTGCCTTCTTCACTATCCGTAGCCTTCCTACCTTCGCTGCCCGCTGATAATCTCTTCCTCGTCCACACGGCTAGCTCTAACCTCCTTTCTACCTCACTTCCTTCACACTGAGAACTTTACCCAAATACATCTCTCATAGCATGCGACCAATCAACTAGGTTTAATAATTGTTTTTCAAAGTGAGTTTCATATTTATTTAATGCATTAATATTTTACGTTGATATTCTGAATATTTATTGATTTGCATGTTTTATTAATAGTATTTTAAATATGCATTAATGTACTTCATATTTAGTTTAATTTATTTGCATTTCCATAATTTTGGGGAGATGTATATATATATATATATGAGAGTAATAAATGATATTTGTGCTCCAATGTTGTTATGAATGTCCATTCAAAGTAATCAAAAGCACATGTGATAGATGTTGTATGCTCATTTCAATTTGTGATAAGGAAAAACATGTTTGTGGTTTGGTTGAATACTGAATAATACTAACGCTACCATGATTTCATTATCGTGAATGACTGAATCATATACGCTATGATTTGCTAGGAGGTTATGGCTTATCATCGATGATTTATTTGTCTCACGTTCATCTCCATATTGGTAGGATACTAACGAAATATAACAATAATGGGTTGCCAACAATAGGCATGAGAATCATTACTTGACCATGTTACCACAACATTAAGACTAAGACTACTCGACTATCCAATACTTGTTGCATACTTACTTGTTTTGGGCTATGAAAAATGCTTATACACGCATTGCTGATGTAATAACAACTCATTCTTATTCACTTTTCAGACTCCACTAGGCACTGGTCGCTAACATGCGTATGCATGAGATCTGTTTTTGTGTTAAGTGTCTTTGCAGGAGCATAATAGGGCTCTCCCCTAGGAGGTTTCGCATTCCAAAGCAGTCAAGGACAAGTAACTAAGGTGACAGTGGTCACTTGTCCTGAATATGCTTATCGGTGGCAAGACCTCCAATTTTAACCGATAACAATGCACCATGTTTCCTTTTAAGAGGCAAGAAAATTGTGCTCATTGTCTTCCTTTGTTTTACAAGCTACATTTGATGAGAGTAACTTTGTTAATGATATATTTCTTCAACTTTCTTACTAATGCCAGAAGGACCTTGCAATCCACTTAATGTGTAGCCAATTTTGCAATGGAACTCAATGGATATCTTGAAAGTCTTTGCAGACTTGTGATAATAGAAAGCTAAATTGTGGCATATGACATTCTAGCAATCATTTGGATGAAATTTTATCTATTTTTATTAATTTCCATCAAATCTTCCCATTGAACTTCTGTTCACTCTAGCTTTTAATATGTTTGATTTTTTATATATGCATCCCAATGAATTTATGTTCACTCTAGCTTTTAATCTGTTGTGACTTCGCATACTTTTCTATGGATATTGTTGTAGCAACCCTATCCTCTGGCTATTGTTCTATTGACCTTTCTAACTTGTCCCACTGGAACATAACTAAGGATGCAATCAACTAAATGTTGTATTTCAAGACCACATCAAGTTTTATTTGGGAAATTATGGAATTTTATTGTAATAAATACCCTCTCTCGCTTTGGTTGTGGCTATGGTGCATTGTGTATTGATCAGAAGATCCATGAAAAGCTAACAAAAAAATGGCATATAAATTATTAGACAAATTTTGGGTTTAAGTCTTTTATTTGGCTGAAGTAATTGCAATGTCTAAACTACATCATAAAGGCTAGATTAAAGTAAGATATTGTACTCCCCATACTTCATGGATAGTATATACCTAGTAAAGTTTGAATAGAAGTTTTTATCAGGCATGAAATACCCAAAATTTGACTGGCTATTCATCTCAAACAAAAGGAAAGTTTGCATCCTACCCATTGATCAACATCTCGCACATAGCAAATCAATATAATGACCTTTTGTTTCTTGATATAGTCCTCTATCATGAGAGTTTGTAGTAAGTCCTAATGCATGTTAAATCGTTACAAGATATGTAGTAATAGTCTCCATTGGTTCTATATCTTGAGAATGTTCAAGCTCTTGTTCTTCTTGCTCTTTGAAATCTATATAAAATCATATTTATTCACACACTTATGCCCCTTGTTGTATCACAATTGAAACATATACCTTTTGCTCTTCTTTCATCCAATATGTTAAGATAGATCAACCTTGTAGATTGAGTGAGATTAAGAGAGAGAGGGCAGTGTCATAGGGATAGGTGTTAGTGACAACTCTTTTAGTGGCCATATTTTAACGTTCGACTCTCCTAGCCATGTTGAAAGTCTTATTTAATGATTCAATGGACCTCTCCCTTGTTTCTTGTCCTCCTGCCATTCTTTTACCGCTTTCTCTCCTCCCTCCCAGCCTCTTTCAACCCCCTCTCCCTTGTCCCTTGCCATCAATCTACCCATTCCCTCCCCTTTGTTGCCCCCTCACCTTCCCTCTCCCTTGTTTCCCTAAGACTTGCTGCTCATTATAGGAGGCAGAAAGGGAGGTTGAGAGGTGGGGTTATTCCAATAATCGATCTTCCTTTCCACAATTTCCTTTTTGCATTTCATTTTCTTGATCTTTCTTATGTTGTTTTTTAATTTGTATCTGTATTTTTTTTAACATTTATTTATTCATGATTAAGGATGGCGAGGAAGTGTTTATTTGTTTTATTTTTTGTTTTTTCAAAACATGTATTTTCCCCATGTTAATGGTTTATGTTTTTTATAGTGTCAGGGTTTTTGGCTACGCTTTTAAAAATGTTGCAATTTTAAGCTTGCATAAAAGGGGCACCACAAGTATTACCTTCTTTCAATTTGGGGGTTGATTTTAAGGTTTTTGGTCCAACAATATTAGTTATTAATGCCACAGTTTAAAACAAGTTCTAATTTTAACCTCAGAAAAAAGGAGATGATTCTAGAAGCATTACTTTTCAATTTAAGTGTTGATTTGAAGGTTTAGTTTGCAACAATACAAGTTATTAATCTCACGGTTTCAAACAAGTTGTAATTTCAACCCTGAAAAAATTGTGATTATAGGGCACTTTACAATTTGGGAGTACAAACAACTATTGGATGTGACCTCTAAAAATGAGAACACTGAAGATTTCTTGTCAAGTTAGTAGTTTCTTCAGTAATGGTGATAACGAAAGGATTCTCTTCTTCCTCTATATATATGCGAGTTAAGGGAGGCCAACAAAACATTTATGGGCTTAAACCCTTAAATGATCTCAAGTAGGCTCACTCATGTGAAACATTACACTCTAAGGGTATATATGTCAAGCTCCAAGGTGATGTCATACACAAACAAGGTCCAATGCAAGGGTGCTCCACAAGATGTGTCCAACACTCCTACAAGTCTCTAAGGACTCCAACGCTCCTACTAAACCATGTGCTCCACTGAGTCCACTTCACCTACATGTACACTACCACAATCCATGCATCCCCAAGTAAATTCCAAGACTCTGTGCAAGCATACAAGCCACCTAATCTTGTCTAAGGCTCAATTCCCTCTCTTGAATACTAAATGCCCCTCCTCCAAAGTAGGGATTCTCCAAGCAAGCAACCTTCTCCATATGTCCAACCAACATGTAGAGTGTTACAAAGATGTCGTATGTGGATATCCAATGCTCTAAGGAAGAATGTAATGCAAGCGTCAAACTATTGTTAAGAAACCATTGAGTAAGCTATCTCCAATGTGTAAGCCCACCATACACCATCTAGGGGTGAAGCATGCAAATCTACCCCAAATCGCATGAAGCACCCCTAAACATGGTGTAAGCACTTTTAGAGTAATGCCAAAAGCTATCTGTCCCTCTTTATGAGGAATGTGTTTTCACCAACACCTACCGACTCCCTCTGCAGAGTCCAACAAGCATGCCATTTGCAATTCTATAACTAATAAAAACTTATAATCAATCCAAACATTGTCCTCCATTAAGGTATTACGCCTTTGGAAGGTTCATATATGGAAGAAACCAATGCAATGTGGCTAGAATATTTCTTCGAATGGATACTCACACTCGCTGAAGATATGGACACTCCCACATGATCTTAAGCATCTTGCAATGTTTAGGTAAGCCATTTCATTTTTTTGCATATTGGAGTAGAACGTGAAGGAATATCCATCCCTAATCTCACCTTATCCACTGTTGAATCTAACTCGTCATGATTCCATGTAACAACCTCTTTGTTTCCTTAAATCACTAAAGGAGAACCTTGTGAACTAGAATATATCACATCCTCATCAAATTTCACATCTTTTTTCTTTCTTTCTTTTAAATGTGGTTCAGAAACCCCCCAATGGGGCTGCTACGTCCACAGCAATAAATCACAGGGGGTCGACCCGAAGGGGCCTCACCCCGTTCACTCTGATTACAAAGCTAACCTTATGGGGACATTGAGTGAGGCCCTTATATAGAAATGTATATCCACCCATGTATTTGACCCCGAGACCTTTTGCTCAAAACTTACGACACTCAACCACTTGAGCTAGCCCATTGGGATTATCAAATTTCACATCTTCTCTTAGCATTGTATTACATTGTACTATAATATAGACCTTGTAAGTTGTCGAATTGTCATTGTATCCAAGAACACAAGATGTTATCACAACATCTCAAACCTCCAAAGAATGTTGACCCCCCATAAATCTAAAGGAACACAACTTTAGATTGCTTGGAACCTGCCAAACTCCATTGTTCCTCAAGTTAGCATGAAAGGTCAAAATATTTGGACATCGCATCATGAGCTGTTTAGGAAGTCCCACAAATATAATCACATCTCCATATGAGACTAAGACCATTGAATCACATCTATTAAAGTCACAAAGAAATTTGCATAATTCACATCCATCCTTAAATACCAATTTCATGGTATATGTAACAACCCATGTAGGGATATTGACAATTTGTAAACAAGAGAGTCCCTACCATGCATTGCAAAAGCTTTGGCAATTGAAACAAACTAAACTAGGTCAACTCCTTTCCAACATAATCTTGAAGCAAGAGTAGCATTATGATAATTCTCTCGATTTGAGAGAATCTAACAACAATGTCCTTTTACTCTATAACACACCCATCAAATAAAAGCCTAGAATCAAAAATTGATTCTACAATAGGTTTTGACCATGTCTCCATGGCATCCATTTATGCATGCTCTACATATGCCTCCTCAAGTCTAGAAGGCTCTTCTAGCCTCATTGGAATGTACAGGTGCCATAGGATCAATAAGTCACTTGACACAAGGCTACCCTCTCTCACCCCTCTAGCAAAAGTCCTCGAACTAGCAATTATTGATTGTGTAACATTGTCCCTCAAATGCAACTCTCCATTATACATTTTTCATACAAGAAACTTGAAGAAGATTCTTCTTCAAACCAGGAATCGAAAGAATATAACTCAACTGATAAACATCACCTAAAAACATCTAGAAAGAAATGGAGCCAACTCCTCCCACATGATAAGTAGCTTTGTCACCATGCTCCACACTCACGCCTCTCTCTTGCTTTTGAAATATGTTGAATAATGACTTGCCATGTGTCATATGTATCAAAGATCCACTATCCACAAAACATCCAACACTAGACGTAGTGTTAGAAAACAAGCAAGAGACCATAGGCATATGCATCTTGAAAAATATGCAATATGAAGAAGAGCCAACCCTTATATGGGTCGAAGTGTTTCTCTCAAACTACATAGGGTTTCACACCTAATAATCTTAACAAGGTCAAGTACGGCTCCAATTTTTTTTTCAAATTTACAAACTAGGTAACAGGTAGATCAAACTTACATTGATAATAGCATGTATATCATGACATACGAATCAGGAGGTGGCAGAAGAGACATAAATGTGAAGGAGGGAATTACATGTCTATCCTCGAGAAACTTAGTTCATTGAATGTCTATCCTCAGGATGTTATTCTCCTTAAGTCTTGCAAAAAAATACAAATGGAACCAAAAAACAATTCATAGCACAAACTAATGAAAAAATGTACAAAATCCTGACAATATCATCTCAAGTGAGAACAACTAACCACGCAGCAAAATTTGGTAAAAAATTAAAACATATCCTACGTTAGGCTTTGTTGGTTTTGATTACATAGAAAATAGAGTAAGTGTTAATATGGAAAACACACAAATTGATGTAAATCGATTAATAATAATAATCCTGAGGCAGGGACTAATAATATATGAAAAACTAAAATATGTTGCTATATAATGTGATGTGCATGGTTCCAAATTTAATGATTTGGCATTAAATGGAACGTAGCATGCTATTTATTTATAAAGTGTAACCTTATTTGCAACAAACATCAAATTTATTGCATGTAAGAGACTTGTGGCTATGTGCTGTGTATAATGACGGTTGCACAATACTTGTGTGGTTGTCTGTCTTTTGTTTATTGTTCATCTTGCTTTTGTGGTTGTGCAGTCCTCGTGTGGTTGTCTGTGTTATGTTGATTGTTCTTCTCACTTTTGAATTTGCTCTAAATATGACAATTATAAATGTGTGCTAGTGGTTATAAGAATACTTACTAGTCTCTGATTAGTTGATAGTTAATTATACTTAATGGGTATGCATGCATCGATGGCCATGGATGATGGTGATGGATTATGTTCATCGTTGGATGTTATAAAGTAGCATCAGTGGCCATGCTAACCCATTCATGTGAAACACCCAACAATGTAACCACGTGGTTAACAACATGGTCCCGTGGAAACATCTCGTTTCAACCACAACTCGGTCATTCAGAAAGGGGAAGAATTTCTATGATTGACATGACAATACCCGTCAAACCACATGTCCTGACTAACAAGAACTTCACGAAGTCGAAGCAAACAATCATAGCAAAAACAATAATACAAGTGACATCCTTCAAAATTTGTAATCCCTTACTCACTTTAAAGGCATACACATATTCCACTTCTCTAAACTACAATATAGGAGAATAATTCAAAGTTAATATATTTTTTAATTATTATGTTTATTTTTATAAATGTGTGTAGAGTTTGATGATGATTATTTATATCACAAAAATTCCATACACCAATTCACAGTTTAGTTATGATAATTCAATATTTAGCTGGATCATCAATTAAAATCTAAATTATTTTTGTAAATATCATGTAAACAACATAACAAAAATTAAAACACTAAAGTGTGGTTGGGATGGGTTAAGTGCCAAAGTCAATAGTCAATTTGTTTAATACAATGAAAAAATGATATCCACAATAAATCATGCAAGTACAAAAGAAATGTCTACAACTTTATATGTCGTTAGTCTTTTTCTTAGTAGAGTGTTTTTCCACATCAAATGGTATGAATAATAAGTAAGTAAATAAAGAGATTATTAACTTGTGAGCCCTCATTTGTTATTATTTTCAATAACAAAATGATTTTCTTTTGTATTACAGTTATGTGGCAAGAATATCATATTTCTATAACTTATGTCTTAACAATAGTTGTTAGCAACTATAGGGACATTGCCACTTTGTGGCTCTTGTTTCATTAATAAAATGAAGTTTGCAAAAGTCTTGTGTTAAGATATAAAGTTAGATTGTCATATATTGAACTATTTTTTTAAAACTTTTTCTTTAAAGCATTGTTGTGTTGCAAAAGTCTTACTTGCATTAAGATAAAAGGTTATAAAATCTATGAGGAACTTAGTGGAAAACAAGAGTGAAGGAAATATATATAATATTTTTGTAATTTATCTCTTTAAAGCATTGATGTGTTGCAAAAGTCTTCCTTGTGTTAACATAAAATGTTATAAAATATATAAGGAACTTAGTGGAAAAGGAATGAAGGAAATATATAGATAATATGTGCTATCAGCCTCTCAAAAATGTGTCCATAAATACAATGTTAAATTCAAAACATCAAATACAACTTTCTGTTTTTTCTATTTTAATTTTAAAACATTAAATGCAACTTTTTGTTTCTTATATTTTAATTTTATTTAAAAATTATTATTCATATTAATTTAAATATATATATATATATATATATATATTTTATTTAAAAATTATTATAATATTAATTTAAATAAAATAAATTTTCTTTAAAACGTTATTCCATTAAACTCCACAAGATAATAGTCAATACTTTCATTCTTATATCACCTTTTTTTAATCCAAAAATTTAATTGAATAAAAATAGGGTAACCTACAAAAACAATTAGAAACAATTATTTTATCTATTCCAATGAGAATAACGGATCATCATTAGAGTAACAAACTGGGCAGGCATTAACACAACGTTATTGTATGTATATTTTAAAAATATTATTTTATTCCAATAAACCTGAGTTCACAGGGAGATAATTAAGACAAGAATATGTTTTTTTTTAATTATTCAATAAAACCTACTCTATTCGTGTTGATAAAATCATGTTACAGATTTAAAATTTTCATTTATTGATGATGATGGTGGTGGTGGTGGTTAACGTCCAGTGAGACGAGACTTTGGTTTATCGAACCTAAAGAAACCAATTAATTATTTTGTTTTAAAATTGTATTCATATGCTCAAAGAGCTTGGTGAGAAGCCTCTCGTGCTCACTATAATTTTGACAAGTTAAAAGGCTAAGAAGGTTGGTATTGCAACAAAGATTATGAAACTGAGATCTAATGTGGGTGTACGCAGGGCACTCTAAGAGGAAGTGATTTTCATCTTCAATGTTCCTATTCTCACAGAGACGACATATCCTTTCCACCCATGGTGTTTTAGGAACAGTCCAATGACTTGTTTCACTATGGAGCTCATGAGAGTTCGTTCTCATCTTGGCTATATTGGTTTTTTTCTTTGAACTGGTTAAAACAGAGATATACCTTTGATCTTCTAGAGTAGGGTTGATGATCTCCTTATAATATCTTAAATTTTTTTTAGCCTCTAAATATTTCTCACACCACAGTTTTTCTTTAAATTTAGAAGTAACAATATTTTTTATGTTATTAATATTTTTCAACGCAATATTTTCGTCGATCTCCCAGTTGTTTAACTAGGACCTGGTATCTTTATACCAACCTCGCTTGAGCCTTAGGTGTTTTTGGCTGGAATTAAAAGCTAGCTTAGGAAGTCTATGGTCTCCCATGTTATTGATTATGTGCTTGTACAACAGGAGCCTAGTCATAGCTAGGCTCTCGATAGGGGAAATACCTACTTCTATAAAGAGAATAGGATAAGGTGTATTGCTTTTAATTTTGAGGTTATACGATATAAAACACTTCTGGATTTGATCAATCTTTCTCCAAGATTCTCTAAAAATGTTGCAACCCAAAAACAATAATCATAAAAAATAGATGTGTATTTTTAATGTGGTTGACAAATTCTGATGTTTGTTATAGACGTATATTAAAATATGAAACTTTAAATTTGACATCCACAAGTTTTAAATTATTGTAAAACATATGAATATGGAATTAAATTTGATATCTAAAGTTTGGTGAAAGATTTAAATTGGCTTCTTGTAATTATTGATGGACTTGTTATATGGAAAAAGTTTTAGATTAGTTGGAAACACCTAGATTATTGGTGCTAAGAGCAAGGACATTAAATACTAAGGACATTAAATACTAAGTAACTTGATAATGAGCTCATTTAGAATTAGGATCAATTCTATCCAATATGATGTTATTATAGTTGGCTATCCTAGACTTTGGTTGAAGCTTTGTCTAAGAAATCTATCTCAAACTTTAGCTTAAGTTATGGTCATGAGATTAAGCCCCCCTCTTTTTGCAACTATTCACTCCTCAAGAACCACAAAGATGAGAACTAGGCTATTTTTTCCTAATGGCTTGCCATAACACGCAACTTACAAGTCCACCTTATACTAAGCCACTCCACAAAGAAAGATATCTCAATAAAAAAACTAGGGATTTTTTCCCACGCTCAACTTAGAAGTCTTAGTGATTAACTTCATATACTACACAGAAAAAAAGAAAGTCTTAGTGATTAATAAATGTGCATTATGATTCTTTCATTGTTTCTCAAATTTTAATAAAAAAAATAAAATAAATGTTGCAGAAACATAAAAATCAATAGATATACATACACTACTAGTATTAATAATTAAAAAATACAAGACAAAATACTACACAAAGAAACATAATGTTCCATAGCTCATAAGTGGTGGAAATAAAATGAGAAGTCGTTGGAGTACAAACGTATGGTATTTGCATTGGTTAGGGTCTTAATCGAAAGCATTAAGAGCATGTAAGAGGAATGAACCTCGCAAGATCGTAAGAGATATCGTAGGTAAGCAGTGACTATGAAGCCCCTCTTTCTTTTAATATCGGCCCCTGCATTTACGCATCTTCATAAAGGCATTCAATCAATACCCACCTTGAACACTTTTCAATTCCATTTATACAAAATGTAAGCTGCCCTTAAATGCTTATTTCTTCATGATGTGGGCTACCCAAGGTTTGTTATCAATGCTCAATAAAATGCCATTGCTTTCAGTTAATCCATTAACTCGATTTCTAGTGTAAAATATAATGTATTCTGCCATTTATATAAAATCAACTATCAAAATCAATCTTACATATTAATCAGATAGGAGAATAGTATAAACCAGCTATTTATAAATAGAGTTCTAATTGCTAAGTAATATATGTAATTTTCTACCACTAAAAATTAAATTGTTGTAATGAGTGGTATGTATTTTTCTAGAAACAATTCAATTGTATTGAAAATCTTTTAATTAGTATGTTTGAACTGATTTAAATATGTAACTTTTTTAAAACTCCAAAATATTACCAAAAAAAATAGTTTAATTATTTTACCTACCAACTTTAACCATCTATCTTTCTTCTTATAATATAATTTCTTAGATTTATATTTTTGATAAAATCATATATAAATTATTTTATTTAAATTTCTATAAAAAAAATATTTTATTGATGATTTCAATGAGAAAGGGATGGGAAGGCTCGCTCTGCGTGAAGAAAGAAATTTATATCTATATTTTTGCTGCTGCTGCTTATTATGAAATTGGAAAACTTGTTGGTGTCATTAAGTATACATATTATGAGGATGCAAATAGCTATTAGGTGTAAATTAGTTAGTTTTTGTGTGATTTGGTTTTTATGAGGTCTCATGTTCAAACCTCATTATGAGGGGTTGAATTTGTGAACCAGGACTAGGACCTTTCCCACGTAAGACATTGTGCGAACCATTAGATCTCAATCTGTTCAAAATCCAATAGCTGGCAATGCTGCCACCAAGACATTAAATAACAAATGGCATATAAAATACTTTTCCCAGTACGTACTGCTGCATCCTATACCAGTCGCGACCCGGACCCACCACTAGCGACCCCATGAAAGTTGGTACATGGGTTTTCTTAAGGTCAGGAAACCCATGACTGACTCCATTGAATTTAACTTAATGGGTTTTCTTAAGGTCAAGAGACCCATGACTGACTCCTTGCAATTTAACTTATTAAACATCTAAAGACTGACTCCATGCAATTTAACTTATTAAACATCTAAATACCTAGATGCAGATTGTTTTATTTTTTCAATTTTATGGTTAAACGAATGTGGTTGGTTGCTTTCACTTTCTTGCAACAGCTTCTCCTTACATGTTCTATTAAATCATCTGTCAAGCCAATTCAAAGTCCAGAAAACTGAAGAATCTATCCATTTTAACCAAAGCCTGTGAGGGTTTTTCAAGTTTCAACAGATGGAAGCTGGATGGAGCAACAACACAATGAGCATGGTGGCGAGTATTGTTTGTGGGATACTTTATTCATACTACGCTGTATCAAAGCTTACGAAGGGATTCCCTCGCCTTTTTGCAGTGCTTCCTGTCGTTGTTCTGTACATAGCTCTGCCATGGCAGCTTTCTAGCGTACACATGAGAGGAATCACAGCATTTATCTTCATGTGGATCGGTGCTTTCAAGCTTTTAATGCTTTGCTTCGAAGTGGGTCCTCTTGCAACGCCATGGGCAAGATCGAATCTCATTCATTTCATGGCAGTAGCTGCTTTTCCCATTAGGGTTCGCCAATCCAGACCGGGTAACAGTTCTTATACAAAATCTTTCAATTCAACTACCTTCATCAAAGTGATTGTAGAAGGAAGTCTTTTATTAGTGATCATATATATGTATTCATTCAGGAATCAGATTCCAAATGGTTTGATCCTTGTGCTTTATGGGGTTCACATTTTCTTGTTTCTTGATGTATTCCTGGTCAGCCTGGCAGCTGTGGCAGATGCATGCCTGGGAGCAGAATTAGAACCCCAATTCAACAGGCCCTATTTTTCCAGCTCCCTGGAAGATTTCTGGGGCAGAAGATGGAATCTTGTTGTAACAAATATTCTTCGCCCATCTGTGTATGATCCTATATTGTACATCTGCTGGAAAACCCACAAGCAATCAGAGAAAAAAAATGAAAAGCCTTCTCTCTGGGCACGAGCAGTTGCAATGTTGATGACATTTGTAGTTTCTGGATTGATGCATGAAGCTATATTCTGCTGTCTCACAGAGACAAGGTCACCCAGCTGGGAGGTTACAGCTTTCTTTATTTTCCATGGTTTGTGTGCAGCCATTGAAGTTGCTTTAAAAAGATGCAGCTTTTCTCGTTACATCAAATTGCCAAGATTTATTGCAATCCCTGTAATTATCATATTCTTATGCACAACAGGAATCTGGCTTTTCTTTCCTCCTCTCACCAGATCTGGAGCAGATATGAAGGCCATTGCCGAGTATGAACTTCTCATAAACTACTTCTTTCCTGCAAGTGTGCAAAATTGAGATTTTATTTCCGTGGCATTGCCTGCAAAATTGAGATTTTATTTCCCTGGCATGGCCTTAAACTTATAGGCCATCCCGTGAATAATGAGAATTAAACTTATAGGCCAATAATGAGAATTTGTTTCATGACAGAGTTTTACTTTTCTTTTTTTTTCAGATTACATTTGGACATTTGGACAGCAATGTTTAGCAAGCAATATTTAGCATGTTGCAGAGCATTTAATGCGGTTGCAGCAAGTTTGATGAACATTAAATTTTGAGCATGTCAAAATCCAATTCTCATTAAGTCTACTGCAACCGCATTAAATGCTTTGTAACATGCTAAAATTCATATCTACTCTAGATCTAAAGTACAGTACACAAAAAAATACATCAAAGTACAGTAAACAAAAAAATACATCAGCTTCAAATATATCTTTACAAGTACAATTATTAACTCAAGCAAATGACAGAGTCCTACATTTTTTCTTAGATTACATTTTATTGGTTTTCTGTAGTTAAAATTTGCACTTCCAAGCCATATCTAAAGTACAGTATCCAGAAAAATACATCTGCTTCAAATATATCTTTACAAGTACCATTATTAACTCAAGCAAATGACAGAGTCTTTTTTTCAGATTACATTTTATTGGTTTTCTGTAGTTAAAATTTGCACTTCCAAGCCATATCTAAAGTACAGTACACAGAAAAATGCATCAGCTTCAAATATATCTTTACAAGTACAATTATTAAATGAAGCAAACGACAGAGTCCTACATTTTTTCTTAGATTACATTTTATTGGTTTGCTGTAGTTAAAATTTGCACTTCCAAGCCATATCTAAAGTATAGTTAACAGAAAAATACATCAGCTTCAAATATATCTTTACAAGTACAATTATTAACTCAAGCAAATTTAGATGGTTATTTTTTAAGCATGAAAATTTCACAAATTTATGAGTGTAACGATTAGACTGCAATAATTGAACCAAATCCATCCTTGATGGGGAACAAGTATTGTTGTGTAGGAGGAACTTCATGTCAAGCCGTCCAGTCTGCAGTGGAGACAGACAGTCGTCTTGGATAAGGCGAGTTCATGGAACAAAATCCCCTTGAGAGGAGGAGGTATGGGCTGCTTCAAGAGGCAACAAGGGTACAGTGCTCAAGCAGAGGATCAATGTAGATATGAGTTTAGAGTTTCACAATAAGAGAGTTTCTCCCCTTCCACCTTTGAGGAGCTTAGAGGTGAAACTGATCAAGGGGATCAATGTAGATATGATTTGGTGATGTAGGAAAATCTGTACTTTGGATTGGAGCTGTTTAACTAGGGGACGATTTTGACTTTCAGGTTGATTTTCCATCGGAATCTGGTGATTTTCTGTGAGAATCTGTAATTTATGTTGTTTTAAGCGTATAAATGAAATCACCTGACAGGAAAACCCCCAACATCCACACTCTACAATATCTAACAGTGTTTTTACACATTTTGAAAATTCCATGAAGATTCATAGCCAAAAACGGATAAAAACCAGCCCGAAACAGGGAAAAATCATCCCCTGTTTAGAGAACTCGCTTTGGATTCCTACATCAACAACTCAACTCATAGGAGTTGCTGATGTAGATCTTTAATTTGCATTCCTCTTATATTTTAAGTTATCTAAATGTAGGAATTATAATTTAGATTACTTAAAATATTTAGAGAAATACAAAGTAAAGACCTACCTCACCAACTCTTTTGATTAAAATTTTAGTTAAATTCTATAAATTACATAGTGGTAAGCATCCATGGAAGCTTTTCTCAAAATAAACTTTTATGGGATTTCAAAAGGAAACTCAATAAAGAATGTATTTACAATGCTTTGTTATTTTAGATTTTTAGATTTGATATGTATAACTTGAGTGAGCCTAATAGTTAAGAAGATATGTTTTCTTCCAAGGGATCATAGGTTCAAATTCAAAAGAGAGTAGGGAATTTACACCTCTATAGACTTTAACAATCAAATTGTTGGGTATAGGGGGTTCCTTGTCCCACAAACAATGGAGTCTCATACATCAATTTGGTATCTAGCTAGGTCATTACTTTACCTTTCTTTTAGATTATATTATATTAAATATTGTGTTTTATGTGGTTCAAGTTCCTTGTGGTGATTGAAGAGTTGACAAGACCCAATTGTGTTTATGACACCGAGACATATCATGACACGTATAACTAGACTTGTAGACTATTACGTGATGTAGAACCACTACACAGACATATAAACATGATGTATTAGATAAATGAATGATTAATCATGCAATGTGAATATACATCTCAATTGAGCAAGCCAATAAAAGTTGATATGTGCACACTAGTTATAGATAAGCTAATATGCACACTAGTATATCTAGGATACTTTCTTAAGCCTTCTGGTTATCTGGTTAAGGACTGGTATTGGCTTCTCACTAATTTCGAGAAGAGAATCTCTCATTGGCCTAATAGACTCCTTTCACTTGGTGGACGTTTGGTTCTCATTCGCTCAGTTCTGTCTGGCTTGCCTGTGTATTGGCTGGCACTTTTTCCTGTCCCCGTCTCTATCTTAGATAAGCTCAGAAAGTTGATATTTTCTTTTCTTTGGGGTTCCTCTTCAAGAAAAAAGAAATTCCATCTGGTGGACTGGCATCTCTTAGCGCGACCTACCCTGTTGGGTGGCTGGGGAATAAAACATCTGCTCAGTTTCATTCTTTCTTTAAGAATGAAAAGTTTTTGGCTTGCTCTTAATAGCAAGGGAATTTGGCATAATCTTATCGCTGTAAAATATATGAAAAATATGCCTTTGCATACTTGGTTTAGGGAAAAAAGATTCGCAGTAAGGAATGCATCTCTAATTTGGAGAGGTTTTCTCTCCACATTACAGTGGATTGGGAAGGGTCTTTTGTGGCATGTTGGAAATGGAGACTCTATTCGCATTGGAGCAGATCCTGTTATTGGTATGGGTTCCTCTTATATATTGCCGAGTGAGCTGAGGTTGTACTTGGAAGATTTCAGAATAGTTTCCTTAGCCCAAGCAAGAAATTACACCCCTGATGCTTCGGGCTACTAGTTCTCGGCGGATGAGTTAGATCTCGGTGGAGAATGGAAAATTCTTTGGGAAATTTACATCAAAGGGCTGGAATATGGCAGAGTTCGTCTAACAGACCAATGTGACACTCTTCTTTGGTCTCAAAATAACTATGTGGGGCCTCTAACTGCTGAGAAAGGTTATGATTGCATTCTTAATGACGGTTGCATTGATTCCCATGATCCGGTTCTGGATATTCTGTGGACTCTTAACTTACCTCTGAAAGTTGCTTGCTTTATATGGCTCGTGGTTAATGGTCGGATATTAACATGGGACCAGCTTCGGAGTAGGGGATTCCACGGTCCAAGCAAATGCGTGTTGTGTGAAAAAAGTGAAGAGGATATACACCATCTTTTTATGGCCTGTCCCTTTTCGGTCAGTATCAAAGCCTATTTTGAGACCAAGTATAGGATCTCCTTTCCTCCCCTTAATACTATTTCGTCCCATTTGGCTCTGTGGTTCAAATCGATGATGCGTTCAGCTCCTTTCAGATACTTGCCTTTATTTATTCTCTGGGGATTATGGATCATTCGGAATCTCTGTCTGTTCGAAAACAGGAAACCTGCTCTTTTTTCTGTTATATCCAGGATTGAAGGATTTTTAAGTGCTTATCCTGTTCCTTTGAAAATTAAAAAAGTAAGGATTATTGGATCTACTCCGGTGAAGGCATTTCCTTGTGGTTTCTTCGATGAGGTGGCTGCAATGAAGAAAGGAGGTTCTGGGTTTGTTTTATATCTTAATGACTCCCATTTTTTCAGTTTCTCTTTGGGAGTTGGCAGCAGCACGAATACAAAAGCAGAATTATTGGCTCTTTGGGCAGTTCTGAAAGTGAGCTTGATGATGGGTCTCCCCATGAAGTTAATTTATGGCGACTCTATGGTGATTATCTCCTGGCTGAACAGTCTCTCTGCACTTGATGTTCCTTCACTGATGCACTGGTGTTTTGACATTAGAAATATGCTTCGCTTGGCCCCTCC
The DNA here is from genome assembly GCA_001517045.1 of Pseudotsuga menziesii. Taxonomy (NCBI): domain Eukaryota; kingdom Viridiplantae; phylum Streptophyta; class Pinopsida; order Pinales; family Pinaceae; genus Pseudotsuga; species Pseudotsuga menziesii. Next base: position 28,900 of record LPNX010876283.1, read on the forward strand.
GGTGATCTTCAAACACACATTTCGAGAGCATAATACACAGGCAGATGGTCTCTCTAAAAAGGCCCTCAATTTGGATATGGGATATGGTTTCTTCACGGAAACTTTGGATGCTATGGTCATTAATCAAGGCCATTTTATTCTTTTTTAGTGCTGCTGAGACTTTTTTGTTTATTCAGCGTGTTTTCAGCATCAGATTGATCATCATTTTCTGTTCTGTATGAGACCTTTCTGCTTGTGTGTTTTGCTCAGGAACGTTTGTTTGACGATCATCTTCGAACATATCCAGTTTATTCTGACTTGATCTATCAGGGATGATGAGAAAAGTCTGCTATGATCAGACTTTTGTCTTTTTCTGATTGGCTCAGCTAGCTTCGTTTCAGCGTTATGCTTCTGCATTATATTTTTTGTGATCATTGATGCTATATGTATTTGCTATATGTAAATGATGTCTTTTGATTCCTATGAATAACAAAGACTGGTATTTTTTCCTTTGAAAAAAACTAATATGCCTATTAATCGATTAACACCATTGTCCATAATTGATGATGATGATGATATCGAGAAATTTATCATATACTTGGTATATAAAAAAAGCATATATATATATATATATATATATATATAAAAGAAGAATTGGTGCTCAAATATGTTTGAATGTTGGAAGTTAGTGTCCAAGGACTTTCCCATGTAACATTTAAATTTGGACACGGTTAAACATTGGACTAAAAATAATAAAGGCTAGGGGTGTAAAGGGTTATTTTGTCAAGTGGGATTACCAATAGGGATGGAGGTCCATTTTCACTAAGCTCATTGTCCTTTACCATTGTTGAAATTGAGGGACTGGGTAAAAGGGCTCAACCCTCCAACAAATTTGTTCGATTTCAAGATTCTTGTCGCAAGTTGAAGGGATGGTATGAACTCCAACCACATTCATAATTCACTAGATAAAAGAATGTGTGCATTGGTTTGAGTAGATTAGAAAGGTTAAGCTTATGACTGAAATTTTTTCCACATTACAACCTTGTGCTTATAATATATTATCCTTAGTTATGTTTCTTAACTAAAATCCCAAAGCAATTGTATATTTATATATTTGAATGAAATGTAGTTATTTAGAAATCATAAAAATAAATAAGTTTAATTTTAGATATATGGTTAGTAATTTATTTATTTTTTACTAGGGGAATTGACAACTAGGAACAGGGCTCGCGTGACACGGGGTCCACAGATCCAATCTCGCTACCACTATAACCCTAGGTACATCCGATTCAACTTTACCACTTACTCTGCTCTCCACGAAATATATATAATTAGTAATTTAATATGAACGTTTACTCTATATTTTGTTATATATTATGTGTACTATTGTTAAATTATGACAAAATTAAATTTATAAACTTAATTATTATTATTATTATTATATTATGTATGGTATTTAGAAATTGTGAATAAACTAAGTTCATAGGTTTGTGCATGCATCACATCATAAGGTGGTAGATGCATTTAAAACTTAGGAGAATGACTCCATCATGTAAAAAGGCCTTGGTTTTTGCGTTTACTATGATGTCAAAGAGAGCCTTATTTGACCTATCCCTTTTTATTGATGGAAAAGAATTTAGTGAATTAAAAATAAATAAAATTTGAAAACTTAGAACTTCTGTAATAAGGAAATCAAAAGCTTTAGATTTGGAGCATTGTATTGAAAGAAAAGTTTTTTTAAGACAAAAAATGCATGACCTTGTTATTCAAAATGAATCAATGGCCATCAAAATGAGCCTTCCTTATAGGGGCTTACAAAGATTTCAGTGGTAACAAAGATTCTATCTTGGTCCTTACACAAATAGACATGGAAAACACAATCTATCCAACCCGAGAAATAAGCATCCCTGTCACAGCCAAATCCAGAACAATAAAAAACAGACCCGAGCCAAGAAAACAACCAGAGTCCAGGTGGCTGATCCAAAGATGCCCATGATCCAGGAGGATATTGGTGGCCACCCACCTATTCCTCTTGGACCCCCACTATTGTTTCTTTCAGTTTTCCAGTTTCCTTAATTGTAGCACAATTTACTATTTTTGGCAGTTTTCGGGTCCTAAACTTCCGAAGTCGTTTTGAGGCCCTAAACGACGTTTTTTTGGCATCGAATGGTCGAGCAAACATGAGTCCGTTTCGGACTTGATATTTGCTATTTATAGATGTAGTCCTTAAATAGATATTTCTAACGATATATCATGCGTGTCAAACGGAGGTAGTATGCTAAAGTTACAACCTTGGGAAATTGATGTACCAAGTTACCCAATGGGGCCCACATTAAGGCGTTTCACCTCCTAGTGTTAGGTTTTTGGATGTGTAGGGTTTCCATTGTTTCTCAATAATATATAGGCCTTCGAGCCTCATTGTAATAGAGAGTTCAGAGGCATGTAGCCGCCACATCTCTTCTCAGAGATAAGCTACCAGCGCTCTAGCTAGTTTATTTCCATTCTGTATGTAAACAAGTTTCAGTTATTGATTAATGAAATGAAGTGTTATTTCCGCTGCATATTTGTTTCTATGGTTATTTGTGTATTCTGTTGCGTTCCTGCATAAATCCGGATCAGCCCACCCCATACTAAAATCTCATAGATACCAAATGGTCGTGTGCCTAAAAAATAAAAAAGGAGACTTAGCTCCGGCACCATGCTCAAAAGAGCTTCAAATTGCCATTCATACAAATAGTACCATTCATGATCTCCGAGAAGGAAAGGAGCCCCGAGGACAATAAAATGGCATCTTTGGATAGGCTATTTGCACTCTGGTTGTGCTCTCGATAGACGTATCTCATGTTCAGCTAAGTAAAACCTTTCATGAGTGATCTGATATGATCACACCAATGTACCATCTCAAGAGAAGCAAGAGAAGATTTTTTGTTAGCCTAGTTGATGATAACTAAGGAATCCCCAAATACATACATATAAGAAAGAAAAGTTTGTAGAGAGGAAGCATATCATTTGGGTTTGTGTTCGAGTCATGGGCTCAAGGGATCAGAGTTTGATGGGATTTTTTTTGGCTTGGAAGGATGATTAGCCTTTGCAAAGAAAAAATTACGATTCAAAAGCATATTGGTTGAGAGCAACAAATATTTGTTTGAATCAAATTATATATTTTGGTATGTGTTTGTATTAGTCAATGTAGTAGGGAGGTGTGGCTATATGTTTAGTTTGATAAAGAAACTAAATTTTTTTATAAAGTTTGAGAAAAATAATATTAATATGTTTTTATAAATTATATTTATTTCATATCTGTTGAATTCTGATTGGTCTATTGACTTTGAAAATAATATTTATATCGAGCGAGGACGCGTCTGGGAGGCAGCGCGGTAGGGCTTGAGCGAGGTTCCCTGAGAGAGGCATGGCGGCGCCTAAGGGAGGGGAGAACGCCCCCCCTCCCTTTGATTTCGGATGAGGATGCCTTCAGAAGGCTCCTCCATAACAGAGGCAAACATATCTCTCCCCCGGTCATTCCAAAATTCATCAAGAAGCTGGAGGAAATCCCGGAAATCGCCCTTCCTAAAGAAAAACCATTGAAAATAGCTCTGGCTCTGGCTAAGAGAGGTCTAGTGGGACAGTTCATGGGTTTATGGCCCTCCGCCAAGACCACAGATGATTGGATCCAGAGAAACTGGAAGCCCAACCTGAATCACGGAGTAACCTGTTACCCTGTCGGAAGAGGGTTCTTTGTGTTCGAATTTATCTCAAAAGAAGACCGCGATTTAATCTTCAGGAACGACCCCTACTTCATGGGAACACAGGGCCTATATCTGAACAAATGGACACCAGATTTTGACCCCACGATCGATTTCCCCAAAGAGGTGCCAGTGTGGGTCAGACTACCCAATCTCCCAGTGCATTGCTGGGACTTTGAATCTCTGAAGAGAATAGGGAACGGAATAGGCCACTTCATTGATAAAGCTGATAACAAAGGACAATACTCTTGCGCCAGAATCTGTGTTGAAGTGGACCTTGAGGCCGGCCTACCTGAGGCAGTTAAACTAAAAGTTGGATCTTGGACCCATTACCAGAAATTGGACTACGAGCACTTGCCCTTCAAATGTAGAAACTGTCAAGAACACGGCCACTTCCAAAGATACTATCCCAAACTGGCGGCTGAAAAAGAAGATGCGGAGGGATGGAAAAAAGTCAAGAAAGGGAAAACCTCCAGCAACATCAAAAACAAGGAGAAATCGACCCAAGAGCCTCCAAGGGAAGGCAACTCGCAACCCAACCTCCAGGGAACTTCCACAGATGCCCAAAACCCCACTTATGATTCAGAAGCTGGCGAAGTCCAGGTGCCTCAAAGGCCAAGCGACCCAATCCTCCTACCTGCTGCCACCAATCTGCCAAAGGATCATTCTATTCTGAGTTCGGGATCAGGAGCTGATTCCTCTGAGGAAGGTGATACTGAAGCAAGTAGTTAGTCAGTCTCCCCAAATCAACCAAAGCGTGGACGGAAGCCTGAGAAGAAAAGAAGGGAAGAGCAGTCTTACAAGGATGTAGTTCAAGGCTCACAGCATACCATTCCAGAAATGATGAACACCAGATCGGGGATGAAGCATGGAAAAACCCCGAAAGGGGGCCATCCCCCTCAACTAGGTAAATAATGCAATTCGTCTACTGGAATTGCAGAGGACTAGGCAGCTCCCTTAAAGAAGAAGCTATAAGGGATTTAGTAAGAGTATTGAGGTCGGAAGTCCTCCTAATCCAGGAGACGAAAATGGAGGAGGAAGCTCTCCTCCGAGCAAGAAACTTGATTTGGAAGAAAGGCCCAGGTAGGGCTGTGAGTGCTAGAGGAGCCTCAGGAGGCTTGGCAACTTTCTGGGACTCTGCAAAGCTCGATCTCGTAGAAGAAGAAGGTACCACGCACTGGATATTCACCAAGCTGTACCATAAAGACTCCGGCCACTTTGTAAGTATCTTTAATATGTATGTTCCTGTCTTATTTGTGGAGAAAAAAGAGTGTTGGGACTCTTTAAAAAAATTTCTAACCCAGCATAACCCTAAGAACTTAGTTGTGGCTGGAGACTTAAATGTAACCCTTGTTCTGGCGGAAAAAAAAGGGGGATCAATAGTTCGGGATCCGGCCAGGGAACGGGTAGAAGACTTGATGCTGGATTGGGACCTTGAAGATATCACCCCTAACAGAGGAAAGTTCACTTGGTCCAATAAAAGATTAGGACCTGGCCACATTGCTTCCCGCCTAAACTGGTTCCTTATTCATTCCTCATTCCTTACTCTTGGCCTAATGGCCTCCTCTAAGATCCACCTGCATTACACTTCCGATCATAAACCAATCTCGCTCACCCTTTCCCCTGAAGAACAGTTAGGCCCCATCCCCTTCCGTTTCAGTCCATTATGGGTAAATCAGGATGGCTTCCTTGACATTGTGAACAAATCATGGAATGATCCGGCCTATGGGTCTCCCTTCTATGTCTGGGAAGGGAAACTCAAAAGGCTCAAAGCTGATTTGAAAACCTGGGCTAAAGGCCTAAGTTCCCCTACAGATGAAAGGAAACGAGCCCAGAAGGCGCTGGCATGGCATCAACTGATTATGGAAGAGTCCACTATCACCGTTGCCTTGCTCAATCAGGAAGCTGATCTCCAAAGGAAGTTCCACAAAGCTTGTAGAGAGGAGGAAATCTACTGGAGAGTCAAATCAAGAACGCTCTGGCTTCAAGCTGGAGACAAAAACACCACTTTCTTCCACAAGCAGGCCCAAGCTAGGAAAAACTACAATTCCATCCATGAAATTCAAATGCAAGACCAAACTATCAAAGACTTCAGCGGCATTAAGGAGGCTGCCCACTCCTTTTTCCAAAAGCTCTACTTTGCCCGGATCGAGATCAGGTGGATCCGAACTCCTATCCCCTCTCTGAGATTCCAAATCTGATCAATGATGAGGACAATCAGCTGCTGAACATTCCTGTGAGTATTCGTGAAATTAAAAAAAGCCCTCTTCAATATGGACCCGGACAAAGCTCCCGGGTCGGATGGATTTACAGCCCGGTTCTATATCTCTTGCTGGGACATTATTAAAAGGGACCTGTACAGAATGATCAAGAAGGCTCAAAGCTGCTCCAAGCTGGGAGGCAGCACTAATTCCTCTTTCCTGGCTCTCATTCCAAAAGAGAAAGGAGCTAAAAACTTCAATAGATTTAGGCCAATATCCCTTTGTAATACGGGATACAAAATCATTACGAAAACAATGGCCAACAGACTCAAAAAAATTCTGCCAAAATTGATCTCGGAAAACCAAGGTGGGTTTGTAAGAGGTAGATAGATCCTGGACAATATAATTTTAGTCCAAGAAGCCATTCACTCCAGCTACAGGAAAAAAGAGAAAGGAATGGTAGTAAAGTTGGACTTGGCCAGCGCTTTTGACAGAGTCAGGCATGAATTCCTCTTTGCTGCCATGAGAAATTTCGGGTTCAATCAGAAATTTATTCAGTGGGTCAAAGCCTGCATTTCAGCTCCCTGGATTGCTCCTTTGGTTAATGGCCGGCCTACCGATTTCTTCCAGGCCTCAAGAGGACTAAGGCAAGGCTGCCCTCTCTCCCTAGTCCTCTTTGTCATCCAAGCTTCCGTGCTAAGTTTCCAGCTGAACAGAAATCTCCAAAACAGAGCTCTCTCAGGCATAAGAATAGTGCCCAAGGTCAAGGATGTAAACCACGCCCAGTTCGCTGATGACACTCTGTTATTGGGAGCGGCCACCCTCAACACAGCCAGGAACTTCAAATCAGAACTTGACTGCTACATGAACAGCTCTGGAAGTGAAATAAACTTCCACAAAAGTAAGATCTATGGCTAGAACTGCTCCCCTCTCGAAATGTTGAACATATCTCGAATCCTTGAGATGGAAGGCATCTCAATCTGGGATACTTTCACCTATCTGGGCATTCCAATTTTTAAAGCTTCTCCTAAAGTTATCCATTGGTTGCCCCTCCTGGACAAGATCAAAAATAAAATTCAAGCTTGGGGAGCAAGCTGGCTCAACAAGGCAGGTAAACTTATCTTGATAAATTCTGTCCTCACTAGCCTACCTATTTATCAGTGCTCGGTTCTGTTAGCTCCCAAAACCATTACGGGAAAGATTGAAGAGCTGCTCCGACGTTTCCTCTGGGAGGGTGGTCGAAATAATGAAAAGAAGCTGCACCTTGTCAGCTGGGACAAGGTCACAAAGCCAAAGCTGGAGGGGGGCCTTCAAATCAGAGATGTGGCCACCCAAAATCTAGCCATGGGGGGCAAAATCCTCTGGAACATGATATCTGGTAAAAATACTTGGAGCAAGCAGATCCTCCGGAAAAAATACTTCAAAGGAAACAGAGATAGATGCTTTGGAAAGCCCACAAAAACACAGACTGGTTCTCCGATCTTCTTACTATGCAAAAGAGCCCTCCATTTCTTCACAGCTAAGCTCACGTGGATTCCTGGCAATGGAGCAAAAATAAAAATCTGGGAAGACTCTATTCTTGGAGATCAGCCTTTTAACAGCCTGAACGAGCTGGGGAACATCAAAGCCTGGCTTCTGGCCAATAATTATAGCACACTGTGGGATATTTCCTCATGGGGAAACGATGACAAAGAATCCTGGGTAAGCTGGAATCTTGGAGATTACCTGGACGAGCTCAAGGAGGAAGCGCTAAAGCTGCTAGATATTCTCCAAGGGAAAACGCCCATTAGTACCAAATCCAAAGATAAACAGGGCTGGGGCTCAGGTTTAGGTAAATACTCAGCATTTGCCGGCTATGCTGCTATCATGGAACGTCCTTGGGTTCCTCCTGATCCTGGCCCGTGGAAGGCCCTCTGGAATTTCCCGTCCATTCCAAAAATTGACATCTTCATTTGGACTCTGCTCCACAACGGCATCCTCACCAATGATAATCTCAAGAGAAAAGGCTGGATTGGGCCCTCACGCTGTCCATTATGCAACTGCGCTGAAGAAAATGCAGATCACCTGTTCATAACCTGCGATTTCTCTCAAGAAGTCTGGAGATTAATGTTAGGTCCTCTCGTTATCAGGTTACCCAACTCAGTCGTGGAAATGGTAAATCGCTGGCACCTCCTTTATCCCTACAACCTGAGCAACAAGAACCTTCTCAAGACCACATGGATGTGGACCCCCAAGTTCCTGGCTTGGAAAATTTGGTTGGAGAGAAATAATAGAATATTCAAGGAAGAAATCCAGGTCCCTGCTCAAATCGTTGTCAAAGCCCGAGTCATGCTGTCTGAAGCGTTAAACACAAAAGATATCAAGAGCAACACGTCCCCTCTCTCTGCTGAGGAAGATCGATGGCTTAAGGAGTTCAAGTCAAATCATCACAGCAATAAAACCATAAATTTGTCCCAAAAATCAAGCTGGGAAATCAGGCTGGCCGAAATGGATTTTATCAAGTGGAGATCTGTGGTAAATGAATGGTGCATTTTCTTTGACGGGGCCTCAAAAAGGAATCCCGGACAAGCTGGAGAAGGAGGCATTATATTCGATCCGTCTGGCAAGCTCCATTTGTCCTATGCTTAGGGCCTTGGACAGGCTTCCAACAACCAAGCTGAGCTGATGGCTCTGTGGCAGGACCTATTTCATGCAAGGAAATTGAACATCCAAAAGATTAATATCTTCGGGGACTCTAGGCTGATCATCAAAGCGGTCCATTCCAAGAAGGCGCCTACGGACATTTATCTTGCCCAAATCTTCAGGAAAGTCCGTCTCCTCCTCTCAAACTTCAGAAATTATAAGGCTCATCATGTGCTCAGGAATCTAAATAACCTTGCGGACGTTGAAGCCAACCGTGGTGCTCTTTTGCACAAAAGTCAGCTTATTGTCAATGGAGAAAGCTCAATTTATGCGATCCCTTAAAGTCAAGGAAAGGAAGGCCATCAATACTAAGCTGGAAAGGAAAATCAGAATAGTGTGTCCGAATCTGATATGTAAAGGCCCTGGCACCCCATTTGCCAGTCTTTAATTAAATTTTTAACCGTTTCTGTAAAAAAAAAAGAAAATAATATTTATATCATTGATTACATTAGTTAGAAATAAGAAAATAAAATAAAATTTACATACTTTAGAAAAATCATAAAATATTTATGATAGAATATAATATTAGTGTCACTTCAATGTTGTAGTGTTGTCACTTCATATATATGTGTCACTTCACACAGAGACACATATATAATTCCTTACTTATTTTAAAAAAATTTACAACTTAAAGAGATATATTTATATTGAAACAATACCGTTAATATTATAAATCTTTTCTATTTTTTTCTTTTTATGTCCGGGGACATATATATATGGGTCGGGTGGATTAATTTTTTTAAATTTTTAAAACATACATTTTTGTTTACAATGTTTTTTATTTATTTATTTTTTTAAATTGTCATTTTCTCATTTGGCTATTGGCTAGAAGCAGCTGACGTCACAATCTTGGGAATCCGCTGCTTCTAGGCGACGGGCTCACGTCATCAACATTAACTTGGTTTTTGGTTGATCGCGTTAGTTATTAACTACTACATTTACATTTAACAGGCCATGCCATAATGCAGTAGAGTAATTTATTAATGGCATTTATTGAACTGTCATTCAAATTCACGGTACCTTTAATAACTTACCGAACCATTCAACTGCTTCTACACTCTACATTCATCTTTGAAGCACCACTCTCCAACGATTATTTTAAACAGGCAAACATAGAATACAGAGCTGCAAAATTCACCATCAATGGTGGCCTCCTAGAATTCGTTGCAACTACTCTCATCTTAGTGTGTTTTTGCTTAATCTCAAGTTCATAGGTGGTTCAAGGTCACAGCACACCATAGTTTCCTGCATTAATTGTGTTAGGAGACTCTATTCTTGACGCTGGCAACAACAATAACATCAATACACCGACAAAGTGCAACTTCTCGCCTTACGACAGATATTTTCCTGGTGGGATACATGCTGGACGCTTCTCTAATGGAAAGCTTACTTTAGATTTCTCGGGTATGACCTCCAAATACTCAACATTTATATTTCTATATACATTCCAAGGATTGAATAATTTTTCTTAGTCTCATTTCTGTATATTTTGAGTTGCAGCTTCAGCCTTGGGTATCAAAGAAACAATCCCTGCATACCTTGACCCACAACTGACCTCGGACGATTAAATCACTGGAGTCACATTCGCCTCGGCCGGCTCTGGCTACGACAACGCTACTTCAGAGAGTGGAGTAAGTAAAAAGCCATGGCCAGTTTAGGCGTTCATGGCATTGTACTAACTTGGTTAATTTCTTGTACTGAAAGTGATGACATTTTACATGTTAAGTTTTGAGCAACAAATACAATATCTGAGGGAATACCAGTCACGATTACTAGGTTTCGTAGGGCCGTAAGAAGCTTCCAGAATTATTAGCGAGTCCCTGTATTACATTGGTACGGGAAATGTTGATTTCTCATCAGTCTTTGGTTCTAAATATATACAGGTGTGGTTCTTGGGTATAACCTCCAAATACTCAACATTTATATTTCTATATACATTCCAAGGATTGAATATTTTTTCTCAGTCTCATTTCTGTATTATTTTGAACTACAGCTTCGGCCTTGGGTATGAAAGAAACAATCCCTACATACCCCGACCCACAACTGACGTTGGATGATTTAATCACCGGAGTCACATTTGCCTCAGCCAGCTCTAGCTACGACAACGCTACTTCAGAGAGTGGAGTAAGTAAAAAGCCCTGCCCAGTTTAGGCGTTCATGGGCATTGTACTTACTTTGGTTGGTTTCCTAAAAGTGATGGCATTTTACATGTTTTTGCAAAATGTAATAAGTTTTGAGCAACATATACAATATCTGAGGGAACACCAGTCACGATTATGAGGTATAGTAGGACCGCAAGAAGCATCCAGAATTATTAGCGAGTCCCTGTATTACATTGGTACGAGAAATGCTGATTTCCATGTCAGTTATTTTAATTTCAACCCTCTAAACCTTTGATTTAACCATGCAGCTCAGTTTACTATCTCCTAGTATGTAGATTATCTCATTAGTCTTGGTTCTAAATACTATTAAATACTGCTAGCTCTGGATATGCATGGTTAGCAGGTTACGTCTTTTTGTTTTGTTTTAGGAATAAAACCTGCTCTATAAAACCTTCTCTTCTACACCCGTAGAAACCATCTTTTTGCTATTCTTATAAACCAAAAACATCTATTATTTTGCAAATGTATACGTAAGTGTGGGCTATGCTTCTACCTGATGATGCTACTGTTGCTTTATGCAGGATCTCGATCTCAACCTGGATCACAATCACGCCAGAACTGGGTCTGAGCCATTTGAGATAAAGTTGTAGACTCGGAGCTCGTGAACGTAGCATTGAAGGGGTTAACCAAGCCATGGGAACCATTCATAAAGGGGATCTTCTACTGATCAGCATGAGATAGCTGGTAACATTGTAAGATCTGGTAATCCTTCCCGCAATCTCAGATCTTTTAAAAAAAGGAAAAATCCAGGCAGAGCCGAGTATATAAGTTAGAGGATAGAGGAGGTAATTATTTTCTTTTAGAGAACTATAAGTAAGAAGTAATATTGGATTAATGTGAATTTTTTTTAGTTTTTAGTTTTTTTTCGAGAAAACTGTAAGTAAAACATAATTTGGATTAATGTTGCATTGGGCCAAGTGTGCCATGTGTGTGATGGCGCTTTCCACCTTGCTACAATTGACACATGTAGTGGAGTAAATTAATGTGCACAATTTCCAGAACTGGGTGGCATTATTACCCAGTATGATAAAAGACAAATAAAATGTTGTGCTTATCAGCCAATTTTTGATAAAAACAGGCTAAAATAGTTCCTCTAACCAACTGTATTATAGACTTGTTGAAAAAACAACCATAAAATCACTAATATGAAATTACAACTTTCTTTCTAGTAGTACTGCCACAGTTAATCGTAAATTGAATCAAAAGAAGAGTGATAAAAGATCTAATACATGCATTTCATGAATGCATATTTATGTGTATAAATAAGAGCATATTTATATGTATAAATAAGAGATTACCAACAATCTAGGAAATAAATTTATTGCCCTACACCAAGCTAGGGTTTAATTCTATATCAAATTAGAAATCACCATTGAAGACCATGGGCTTAACCTCTGTTCTTTTGAAAGCAAAAAAAACCTATGTAAACTCATCAATTGAATCGTTGTAGGAACCTAGGTACAAAAACTTGAACTAAGATTATAAATGTGAAGAATATTTCCTCATGCCAAAACAAAAATTAACATGGAACTGAAAAAACTGAAATCACTGAATTTACATCTCCCTTGGAATTGTTTAATAACAAATTGATTGCTGAAACCAAGTTCATAATTGAACTAGGGTTATTTCCTTTTTATCCAGGAACACTATCAAGGTATAGTCGTGATTGAGCCTCGATTTATATAACCAGGTAAGAACTTTTACGCCCTAACCTATGTAACACAATTTCCAGGAAACAAACAGATTTGGAAAGCATGAACTCTATCTAAGGTGAGACTTGACAGTCTTTCCTTTTTTACAAAGAAATTATAATATTCAGTGACCCACCGAGTAAAAATTCTCAAAATTCCCTAATGAAGATTGTTTATAGTATAAAAAGGACCAAACTTACCAAGATTATGGAAGTTGGATGAGAGCCATTCTGCAGTTCTGGAGCTATGCAAATTGTTTGTTGGAGACCCTTGTTACTATTATTCAAACCAGGGCCAAACACAACTAGGCAGTTTACAAATCCATACAAATTTCCCCAATGAAAACCTTCAATTGTACCAGCCATTTGGAGGAGTTAGTATTCTGACTGGATAAAAAACAATGGATGAGTTAGGGTGGTGTACTTCACTGCTTGGGTGACCCAATTACCAACGATTGACGGGATAAAACTGTACGTACACCTATACATACCATAAACCTCCACGAATTGACCTCCAAACATTCTAGATGTCGTATGGTATAGAAATCAAACCATATGTTAAACAACCCATCGATCATATTTAGGATACTATGTATCAAACATAGATTGAGTCCAAAGTATTTCATTTCAAGTAGGTGGCAATGTCACCACAGTTGGTAACAACTATTGGTATATGGAAAATTATTTTGCCCAAAAAATTACATAGCCATCAAATGGATTTCACTACTTAGTCATCGAATTGATTTCTCAATGTTTTGAGGAAACAAAGATAATTGGAAAAGATGGAAAATGTGTGCTAAGCATCCTTATTCATGATCAAAGATTCAATTTATTGCATATTAAATATGGATACAACAAGGTAAACTTGGATAAGGGTGTAGCATACATGTAAACCCACAAATGGCTTCATTGAAATAGGTAGAATAAATAACCTTTATGGTGACCATGATTTTTCTTAAAGCCTATATACATTATTGTGAAGGGAAATTCCTATGAATTTCATTTAAATCCATTGGATTTCACTAATAACTATCATAATGTAAACCAAATTTCTCAAAAATTGATTAAGAACATCTTTTATGTTAAGAAAAAATAAATAAGAAATAAATCACCTACTTATTGAAAAAATAAGTAATATTTTATGAATTGCATTTAAATCCATTGGATTTCACTAATAACTATCATAATATAAACCAAATTTCTCAAAAATTGAATAAAAACATCTTTTATGCAAAAAACTAAATAAGAAATAAATCACTTACTTATTGAAAAAATAACGAATATTTTCCAAATACAATTGTATACTATGTAAACAAATACTTTGTAAATGAGCAAATGAACCAAACTATATGTTAAAAGACTCAATGAACCAACTATATATTAACATATAGTTGGTGTATATTGAATCAAACTTTTAAAATAAAATCCAACACAATATTTTTTTTTAAAGATAAAAAATAATTGTAGTCGATAAATAGATAACACTAAGAATGTTGTGATAAGATGTAGCAAAGCTCAGATAACCCAAAGTTAAACCCATTTAACTAAAAGAATATGAGGAATAAAAAAAATCAAAATGTCTTCCATTTGATCCTTAAGTCACAGAACAAAGAGATTTCTTAAAATAAGAATATATTTAAGAAATCAGTTATATTGATGCCTAGCAAGCTTATCATATTTGCTATCCTTCCAATGATATGAATTACAGTAAGTCATTTTAGTAGATCAAGTGTGGATTTTTCTCTACGAGCTGAGCAATCGAGAGAGTCTGTAACCTGAAACCCTATTCGTTGAGGGCTTCCGCCACTGGTCGATGGCCCTGCCCATGGATCCGCCTAATCCAGCATCCATCGAGGACCGTTTCCAGAACATAGTGGCCTCTCTTCCACCCGCTCAGGCTGCTGCGGCCCCTTCTTCACGCTTTGTCAAGCAAGTCGATGTCCCAGAAGTGAAACTCTGCTCTGTTGCTTCGAAGAGAAAAGCAGTCACCCTTTCTGAGAAAGGTCTCATTGGTCTGTTCACTGGCCTCTGGCCATCCCCACGTTCAGTGGAGGTCTGGCTGAACAAAAATTGGAGAACCCTAATTCAGGGGGAAGTTCAGCAGATCTTTTGTGGAAAAGGATACTTTGCTTTCATTTTTAAAAAGAAGGAGGATCGTGATTTGATCTTCAGGAATGGGCCTTACTTCATGGGCCCAAGAGGCATGTACCTGAAAAAATGGGACCTGTCATTCAACCCAGAAAAGGATATCCCAAAAGCAGTTCCTGTCTGGGTTAAGCTCCCCCATCTTCCCCTTCATTGCTGGAATGATGAGGACTTTCTAGCAATAGGGAATACCCTGGGGAAATATGTAGACAAGTATGAACCAAAAGCCCCAATGTTCTCTTATGCCCGAATCTACGTTGAAGTTGATCTTGAGAAAGGCTTGCCGGAGTCCATCATTCTCTCCATTGACGGATGGAATCACCTGCAAACGATAGACTACGAGCAAATCTTCTTAAAATGTAAATACTGCCATGAATATGGCCATTTTGCTAAATCATGCCCGAAAAAACCTGAGAAACCCATCACATATAGCTCACCAAGCGAGGGATGGAACGTTGCAAGTGGGAAGAATACCGCTAAGGCTCCAAAGCAGCAGCTCACCTCGTCAAAGAGTGCCCCCGGAAATAGGTTTGAGGCCCTGGAAGTTGAGACACAAGAAGAAGAAAACCAAGAAGCAAACCCTGAAATGGTTCAATAGCAGGACAATGAACCCCTGGCATCAGTCCCACAGCATCAGGAAAAGGAAGTACAAGAAGAGGATACTGGGAAATCTAAGGAAAGGAAAGATCTTGCGTTAAACTCTGAAGGATCTGTTACAAGATCAAGGGCAAAAGCAAGCTCGGAAGAAACAACATACACTTCTGTAGAAGAGCAAGAATCGCTCTCCAGAAAAGGAAGAAAGTCTAACAAAGCCATTAGAGAACAGGAGGCAGTAAGGGAAAAGGTAGCAAGAAAGCAGTCTAATTTAGACCTTCTAGTCAAAACTACGCAAGCAAGCAAATATTTACTCAGTGCTGAAGAGGAAAAAAAAGAGAAAGACAACGCCCTTAAACAACTCAAAAAATACTGAAAGTAGTCTCCTAGAATTGCAGAGGCTTGGGAGGTACGCAGAAGTTAGAAGTTATTAAGAGATTTAAATCAATGGAATCTGCCTCAATTCTTCTCATCCAGGAGACAAAAAAATCAGCTGAAGACAGCATTGCAACCATTAAAAGTTGTTGGCCAAAAGGGACAGGCCTAGCCACTAATGCAAGTGGAGCCTCTGGAGGACTTCTATGCTGGTGGAACTCAGATAAGTTTGGAATGATCTCTGCCATAGAAAACAGAAATTGGATTCTCATAAAACTTGAAAACAAAGAAAACAAAGAAAAAATCTGGATTGGGAATGTATATGGCCCAACCATGAATGCGTAGAAAGACAGCTTTTGGACCTCGCTAGAGGAACAATGCGAAGGTAAAATGCTCCTACCTTGTTTCATTGCAGGGGATTTCAATGTTACTATATCAGCAGATGAGCGCAGAGGCGGAACAAAGGTGAGAGACCCATTCGGGGAAAGGCTGGAAGATCTCATTTCTCAGTGGGGCCTTACAGATATCAAACCTAAAAATGGCATCTTCACATGGAGTAATAACAGAATTGGACCTGGCCATATTGCAGCCAGACTGGATCGCTTTCTGTTCAGCACTCATCTTCTTAATTCTTATCCGGAAACCAAAATTTTTTGCTCTATTGTCTCGGATCACAAGCCCATATGCCTCTTTTTCCCTCCGGCGGAAAACCTGGGGCCCCTTCCATTCAGGTTCAATCGGATTTGGCTTAAGACGGAAGGGGTTGAAGATATCATTTCTAGTGCTTGGCGTTGCTTCATCCCAGGCTCTCCAGCTTTCTCCTGGGAGCAGAAGTTGAAAAGGGTTAAAGCAGCTCTCAAATCTTGGGTAAAAAATCAATTTCAAGAACCCACAAAGCAAAAGGAAAAAATCATTAAGGATATGGAAATCCTCCAAGCAGAAATGGAAGTAAGTACGATTACCAAGGAGCACCTCATTAAGGAAATAGAACTAGAAACAAACCTACAGAAAATATTAAGACAAGAAGAGGAGGGATGGAGGCTACGCTCACGCATCTTATGGCTCAAAGGGGGAGATCAGAACATGAAGTTTTTTCAAAACCAATGCAGGGACAGACAACGATGGAATACTATGAGAGAACTCAAAATTGAGGATGGTACAGTCATCCAAGGGCAAGCGGCTATCAGCATAGAGGTAAGGACTTTCTTTGAACATTTGTATAATGACGAGGAGCAAGTCCCTCAATGATTCATGGAAGAAATGGTTTTTGATATTCCCTCCCTCATCAGCCCAGAGGAAAGACTGAGGTTCGAATCCCCCATTTAGGAAGAAGAAGTCAAAAAAGCTATTTGGAGCCTCCACCCGGATAATGCCCCAGGCCCTGATGGCTTCCCTATTTGTTTCTATAGAACCTTCTGGCCCCTTTTCAAGAAAGACCTGATGCGCCTCATCTCTTGGATGGAAAAAGGTAATATGGGAGGAGCCACCAATTCCACCTTTCTGACCCTAATCCCTAAAGAGCCTAACCCCACTTCCATCAAAAAATTCCGACCCATCTCCTTATGTAACGCGTCCTATAAAATCTTCTCCAAAGTGCTATCCTTGAGACTCAAGCAAATCGTTCCTTCCCTTATCTCTCCAAATCAAGGCGGCTTCATCTCGGGTAGGCAAATCAGTGACAACATTCTATTGGTTCAGGAGGCGATCCACTCCAGTTCCAAAAGGGGTGAACCTGGAATGGCCATTAAATTGGATCTGGCCAATGCCTTCGATAGACTGAGACACTCCTTCATCCTTCTGGTTCTTAAGAAGTTTGGCTTTCCATCTGTTTTTATCAATCAAGTTCAAGCCTGCATAATTTCTCCTTGGATAGCCCCTCTCATTAATGGCAAACCCTCGGAGTTCTTCAAAGCCTCTCGCGGTGTAAGGCAAGGATGTCCGCTTTCCCCTTTCCTTTATATTCTGGTCGCTGACTCCCTCAGTAGAAGACTGCTCAGACTCCAGTGTGAAGGATCTCTCCCGGGCCTTTCCTTCAAGAACGGAGTATCCCCCATCAACCATGCTTTGTTTGCTGATGACACTATCTTTCTTGGAATAACTTCCACTCAAATTGCCAGGAGCTTTCTCAGCCCCCTTGAACTTTTTCTCCGATCCTCTGGAAGCTCAGCAAACTTGAATAAATGCCAAATATATGGGTGGAATTTCCCTATAACAACTCTTCGCAGCATTTCTCAAATCTCGCAAATTAAAGCCAATCCTAACTGGACTCATTTTACCTATTTGGGCATCCCCATTGTCAAAAATTTCTTGGTCTCCTCCATGTGGACCCCAGTTATACAAAAAGCAAAGCCAAGACTCAATCTATGGGATCGAAATGGCTAAATCTAGCAGGGAAGACGATTCTAATTCAGTCCATCCTCTCTTCTTATCTCATTTATACAAGCTCAATGGTCCTTGCTCCAAAGAATGTCATTAACAACATTTGCAAGGAAATCAAAAAATTCTTATGGCAGGGAGGAAAAGTCCAGATTAAGAAGTTCCATCTTGTAAACTGGGACACGGTCAAACGAGCTAAAAGCCATGGTGGTCTAGGCATTAGAGACCCAGAGCAAATGAGCAAAGCCATGGGAGCTAAAATGATATGTAGACTGGTTATGGGAAGAAAGGAATGGTGGAAGGAAGTCATCAGGCAAAAATATATCAGAAGGCCCAGGTCAAAAATGTTGGATAGTGCTTGGGCAGGCAAAGGAACTACTCTCTGGCAGTTATGCAAAGCATCTCTTAACAAAATCCTAGAAGACTGCTATTGGATCCCAGGGAATGGGAAAAGGATCAATGTCTGGAAGAGCAACATTTTAGGACAGCCCCCTTGCTCCTCGCTGCCAGGATTGGCTCCTCTAGCTGAATGGGCGAGTGAGCAGGGGATTATCACCCTTTATGATCTTTCTCAGTGGGATATGAAGGGACAGTGGATAGGATGGAAGGAGTTATCTCCTCCAGCTCACCTGGCTAATGCAGCAGATTCTCTTCTCTCCTCTCTTCACGACCTGTCCCCAACGCGAGCTGCAGCAAAGGACCGCATTGGATGGGGAAAATTGGGACAATACACTGTTAAAGAAGGATACAAGAAAATAACTATGGAACCGATTGCGGCAGATAAATTATGGAAGAAGGTGTGGCATCCTGATAGCATTCCCAAGGTAAACAATTTCACATGGATCCTTCTGCATAATAAGCTCTTAACATCTGAAAATCTAAGGAAAAGAGGCATAATTGGTCCCTCTCAATGTGCCCTGTGCAATTTAGACGAAGAGACTACTAGCCATATCTTCCTTCAATGCAAAATATCCCTCTTAGTCTGGAGGATTGTTCTCCCCTCGGGTCTTGGTCTAAACCTCCCAGGTTCTGTAGCCCAACTCTTCAAGGACTGGTCCGATCATTATCTCGGCTCCTTAAGTAAGAAACTGATCCTGAGTCGTCTCTAGGCCTCTATCCCCAAGAACCTTTGCTAGAAACTGTGGCTCGCTAGGAATAAATCCATCTTCAAAGGGCAAAAAGCTGTCCTGGCCCACATAGCCTCTAAAACAATAGGAATGATAGTTGAAAAGTTTGCCTCGAATAACATCAGCTTCCCCTCACAAGAGTCCATTCCTGAACCTTATTCATCTTGGTGCAAAAATTTCCTAAAAGAGAGGAGCTCCCTTCAGTACAAAAGCATCAGTTACAGTGCAACCCAACCTTGCCGATCCTTCCCGTGGGAGATACGTTTACCCAGCAATGAATTTAAATCCTGGCTCAGGGAGAAGAACTCCTTTGCCTTCTTCTTTGATGGCGCCTTGAAAGGCAACCCAGGGGTGGTAGGAGCGGGGGGGATCCTCCTGGATCCCAAAGACATGTAGAACAAACCTTCGCGTGGGGACTAGGAACTAGAACAAACAATGAAGCTGAGTGGCTGGCACTTCTTCAGGGTCTACATGTCTTAAACACTAAAAAAATTTGGAAGGTAATGATATTCGAAGACTCCAAACATGTCATCTACAAACTGATCAACAGATACCCCTCTAGAGCAATCAATTGTCACCGCCTGTTTGACAAAGCCAAGCTTCTCATGTCTAAATCCTATGAGACTTTCCACATCCTTCATCACAATAATTCTGCAGCGGACACTCTGGCTAATATGGGAGCCTCTCTTCCACAAGGCCATTACAGTCAGAACGGAAACCCTCCTATCTTCAAATTCATCCCTTAATGTGTTGTCGGAAGCTTCCCCTGCGATTTCAAATTATGCGGCTTATCTCATTGATATTTTTATCCTTCCCTCACTTCAAAACAATCCCCAAAGGCACCCCTCCTCTACCTCCTTTTCTCTTCTTCCCTCCCCCTTCCTTATCCCCTTTCCCTTATCCCTCCTTCCCCCTCACTCTTAAACCCCTTTTCTTTTCTTTTCCTCCTACCCTTATCCCTCCATACTCTCCCCCACCCATCGCATTGCGTCACCTCCCAACAGTTGGCCTCCATTCCATGCTGCTTCCCGATGGCTCCACACATTTAATCTGCTGTCCTGCCTTCCCTCCTCCCTCCATCGCGTGGTATAAGCTCTGCCCTCTCCCTCTCTCAGTTTTTGTAGGATTAATGGCTCACCGGTCCTGGGTTAAATGCCTCTCCTCCTCGCACGCTCCAAGTCCCTTCGACTATTACGATGTGTCTTCTCCCCATAGCAATATGCAAATTCATTCTGCTCCCTCTCTCGACTCTGCTTCTCATGAGGTTGCGCGAGTTCTTCTGAATGTAGTTGTAGGTGTTGGAGAAGGGTGGCTGCAGGATATCTCGTGGCAAGCACTCCCTCTCACCCGTTCCTTCGTGAAGGAAAGGCTTGCTCTCGCAGCCTTCTCCACTTGCTCTTGCAGCTCCCTCTCCGCGTTGTGGTCTTCAAACCTCAGCTCTGGTACAACTCTTACGCCTGAATCACATTCTGGTAATTTGGAGAGAAGCACGGTCTTGGGTTGCCATTGCACGGGGTGGCAGGAAGGTGTTGTGGGCACTCTGGTCTGTAAAGAAAGGCACGGAGGTTCCTCATTGCAGTAGGAGCTCATAGTGCTCAGTTTTATTCTCAGTGGTCTCTCGACCGAGAACCAGGCTTGTGTCCTCGCTGGCTTTGTTCGTGCCTTGCACAGTCACTTTGCACGTATAGATATCTCTACAGGAGCAGGAAGAATGTCTCAGGCTGGTGAAAGTGCAGGAATAATGGATGTAAAAAAGAACCTAAGGCGTCTGTATGAAATGCTAGCAATTGGCATAATGGACAACAAAGAAATTGCGTGGGAGGTTAAGAGCATAGGAGAAATGGTGAGCTACACCTCTCTGCAGATCAGCAATCACGACGCAAGGATTGATGATAATGAGAGCAACCTTAGAGAGATAATGGGCAAAGTTGACAGGATTTAGGAAGATCTCCAGCGTCTAATTACCATGAACTAGGGTAGCAGGGCGAATGGAGCCACTGCAGCAGCTGAGCATCCAATGGAGGAAGAGTCTGTAGTTCAGCCCAGGAATTTTAGAGGCAATCCTTAATTTGTTTTCCTTTAATTATGGTTAAATGTTCTACTATCTTTTACTATGTAATCAGTTTATAAGGGTATACACTACCCGCAACATTAGCTGTTTTGGAAAAACTCTGTGTGTAGTTTTTTGGAAAACTCCTCGGATAAGCTTTTTGTGCAGTAATTTTGATCTGCATGAACACTTTGTTTTGCTACTTCTGTACTGAATGGCTGTGCACATCTTGTTTTATAAAAACCCTTTATAGTTTCTGTTAAAAAAAATAAAAATTTAATTATCCGTCAAAATAAATGTCAACCACAAAAACAACCTAATATGGGGGAGATGTAAAAATTTAATTATCTGCCAAAAAAAATGTCGATGAGAAAAACAACACAATATGGGAGAGATGTTGTAATGTTCAAATAATACAAAATAAAAAATTGAATTATCCGCAAAAAAAAATTTGGTCTTGCACATGGTTTTAAACCATGTGCACGACCTCCTAAGTAACCCATGGTTTTATTGTACATGGTTTATGAAGCCCTTGCAAATGGTTTTAAGACCATGTGCAAGGCCTCCTAAACAACCCATGGTTTTATTCTACATGGTTTAGGAGGGCCTTGCAAATGGTTTTAAGACCATGTGCAAGGCCTCCTAAACAACCCATGGTTTTATGAAGGCATTGCACATGGTTTTAAAACCATTTATGGGGCAGATGGTGTAATGTTCGTTCCTAACAAAATAAAAAATAATAATAAATATTATATGTCTACTTTAAATAAAAAGATGTGTCTTTTACTTTGAATCAAATCAATGTCTATATATATGACACACCAAAGCTGATAGCTTCTTGAGTGCAATACTTAAGAAGAGGTTTGCACTTCGAGAGATTTGATCCCTCTCGGCGCTTGATAGAACCTATGATTTGGATCTATGTTGGTTATTTTTGCATCGAGAGGCACTTTACAACCCATTATGGGGGAGATGTTGTAATGTTCATACCTAATAAAACAATAAAAATAAAAAATTTAATTATCCGCAAAAACAAAATGTGGGTCGGGAAAAAAAAACACAATATGGGGGAGATGTTGCAATGTTTTTTTTAAACTAAAACAGAGGGTAGATTATAAGAACCGGCAAAACAGCTGCCGGGTGCTTTAACAAACCAGAACAGAGATACGGTCTTCCAGAGCTAAACATTGACCAGGAGAGGCCCGATGGCCTTATTATAGTTATTTAGCATAGTGGTTCACAGAGTAGCAGAGAAAAGGGACGGGAACAGATCGCCATTTCTTCATTTCAAGTCCAGTTTTGCCACAGCCTCTTCCAGAGCTGCGAGACGCCTGCCGAAGTCACCCTGGACGTTTGCTTCATCTTTAAATCCTACTCGCACCTCGGCCTTGAAACTTTTCATCTTTCCAGCGGTACCAGCTTGATCTTCTCTTAACTTTCTTAGATTGGCGTTCAGTAAGTCCCAGGCTTTATTCGCAGCCTTATTGGAATCGTTCAGTGACTTCTCTAGGCCAGACATGCGACCACGGATTCTCCCAAGTGCTGATTCAACTTCTTGGAGTCTTGCCTCCACAGACAGTCCTGATGAGGATGAGCTATCCGAGGCCATAGGGGGACGGGGGAACACTGCAGGAGCACGCTACAGAACTGAGTAACCTTCAGCGCAATTTCAGCGAAGGGAGCAGAGGCAGAGCACTTCAGAGCAGAAGAAGAGGGAAATAAAAAGAGCTCTGAGGGCGGTTCAGTCTCAGACATCATGAGAGCAAAATCGTTGGACAGTGATTTCCTGTGCAAAGCCAGACGAAAGAAAGGGAATCTAGGGACAACAAAGTTCTGACAGTCGAATTAGGACGCTTGACCCAGCTAGGGGACGTCCCATCTTATTTCATTGCCATCTATGTGCAAGATACCTCTGCATAAACGAGCTCCTTCATTCGCTGCTTTATCTGCCTTAGAGTTCAGCTTTCTAAGGATGTGATAGAAACTAATTGAGTGGAAATCTTCACAAAGGGTCCTGATTCTTTTCAAAATTTGAGCTAAATGTACATTGGAGGGTCACTTTTTATTGGAGATGGCCTGGATTAGTAGCCGAGAGTCCCCGAATACCAGAAGCTTGGCAATACCTTTGGTCTTCGCGATCCTTAATCCTTGATAGAGCCCACAGAACTCAGCCTTATTATTTGTCCCATTACCTAGACCCTAGGCGTAGCAGCTGATCAAATTGTCATTTGCATCAGTAATAACTCCACCACAACCGGAAAGCCCCGGATTCCCCTTTGCTGCGCCATCAAAGAAAAGACAGGAAGTATTCCTTGCAAATTTCCAACTGTTGAAGGCATTCTCATCTAGCCTGATTTCCCAGTTGGCTAAGAGCGCTTTTGAGATGTGATGATTGTGGACAAACTGGGCGAGCCAATGAGATTCTTCGGGCTTGAGAGGCGCGTTGTTAGCCAGTGAGGAGTTCTGTTCCAGTGCTTCCCCAACTATAGCTCTTGCTTGAGTTGCTACTCTGGAAGGGTGACTTTCCTTCCCCCTGAAGATTTAACTATTCCTTTCCGTCCAAATTTTCCAACAAATGGCTTTAAGGATCCAATTCCAGGCTGCTTGAAGGAGAGGTTTTTTGGACAGCAGGAAGGGGGAAAGTTGCCCCCAGCTTGAAAGGAGTTCATGGATAGAGGTAGGGTGAATTATGCTCGGGCTAATCCTCAAGGCCTGGGCCCAGACTTCTTTGGAGAAATTACAGTCAGAGATGAGGTGATCCGTTGTTTCAGTCTCCATTTTGCACAGTGAACATCTAGAGGGACCTTCCATCCCTCTTTTCTTAAGATTTTCTCCAGTAAGGATACTGTTGTGGGCCATGGTCCAGCAGAACATGTCTATTTTTGGAATGAAGCAGTTTTCCCACAGGAGTTTCCAGATTGCAGGATTAGGAGCAGCGCCAGGGGTAGTCTGAAACTTCTTGTATCCTTCAGCGGAGGAATAGGTTCCTAAGTTACTTCCCCAACCTCTTTTGTCTCGAATTCCTTCCTTGACAGGAGATTTACCTTGGAGAAGGACTAAGAGCAGATCCGACTCAACAGCGAGTTCTGGTGGGGGGTTGCCTAAGTCCCAGCCTATCCAAATGTTGTCTTCCCACTGAGACAAGTCCGAGAGCAAGGTGATGCCATTGTTTAACAGCCAGTTTCTAATTTGGTCCACTTCCCTGCAAGATCCAAGAGGGGTATCTCCCAGGATAGAGTCATCCCATACTCTAATAGTTTTACCATCACCCAGGATCCAGTAAAGGTTACTTCGGAAAGGTTCCAGAGCTTTAAGGCACATCTTGTAAATCGGGGATCCATTTCTTCTTGGGGGGGGGCATATCCAAGCATCTTTTTCTTGGACCAGGGAAGTATTTCTTCCTTAAAGCTTTCTTGCTCCAACTGTCTTTTCCAGATACAATCTGCCAGAGAAGTTTGGCACCGAGGGCCAGATTTTGAGAGGAGAGACTTCTGACTTGCATCCCTCCTTCAAAGCGAGGCCTTTGTATCTTTTTCCAGCTGATCAAATGGAATTTCTTCTCATTCCCCTTGCCTCCTTCCCACAGGAATTTTCGAAGCATACTTTCCATTTTATGAATGACCAGAGCAGGAGCTAGCATGATGGAGGATTGGTAAATGGGCATACTATTAAGGACAGCTTTTAAAAGGATGGTTTTACCTGCGGTATTGAGCCAATTAGAACCCCAACTTTGAATTTTTGATTTGATTTTATCTATGATGTTATCCCAGTATGCTGTCTTGGGCTTGTGTTTGCAGATGGGGATGCCAAGGTAGGGGAAGGTCTCCCAATTAGCTGTGCCATCCATTTCAAGAATTCTGGTTGTACCATGGAGCTCTATTGCTGAACAGTTCCAGCTGTATATCTTGCTTTTATGGGAGTTAATTTGGCTTCCAGACACCGTCTTGTAGATTTCCAGTTCATTCTTAAAGTATTCGGCAGAATGAGAGCTCGCTCCTCCTAATAACAATGTATCATCTGCAAATTGAGCATGGTTTATGCTCCGGACACCGTGCACTATTCGGAGACCAGGCAGCGTTTGGGTATCCTGGCAGAGATTGAGCTGAAAGCTGAGAACAGAGGCTTGAATGGCGTAAAGAAGAGGGGACAACGGGCAGCCTTGCCTGAGACCTCTGGTTGCTTTGAAGAAGCCCGAAGGTCGGCCATTTACTAGAGGGCTAATCCAAGGAGAGTCTACACAGCCTTTTATCCAATTTATAATAGTGGAGGAGAAGCCAAATTTGGCCATAACAGCAAACAGAAACTCATGCTTGACACGATCAAAGGCATTTGCTAAGTCGAGTTTGATGATCATACCTTTCTCCTTTCGCTGGCAGCTGGAATGAATAGCTTCTTGGACGAGGATGATGTTGTCCAAGATTTTCCTTCCCTTGATGAATCCACCCTGATTATCAGGAATAATTTTGGGCAGAATTCTTTTAAGTCTGGAGGCAATGATCTTGGTGATGATCTTATACCCTGTGTTGCACAAGGAGATCGGTCTAAAGCCGTTGAAGTTATTGGCACCTTTTTCCTTCGGAATCAGAGCTAGAAAGGAAGAATTGGTGCATCCTCCCAGCCTATTAACTAATTGAGAGTGCCGAACCATTTTGAGGAGGTCATACTTTATAATCGACCAGCAGCTGGTGAAGAATCTAGTGGTGAAACCGTCCGGGCCAGGCGCACTGTCCGGTTTCATAATCAAAAGGGTCTCTTTAAGTTCATTCATAGAAACAGGAGTTGTGAGGAGGTTATTGTCTTCCTTATTAATGAGGTTTGGGATTAGATCAAAAGGGTGGGCGTTGGTGTCAATCGGGTCCTCAATGGGGGCTGTGTATAACTCTTTGAAGGAATTATGGGCAGCTTGCTTGATGCCCTCAAAATCTTTGATCAGAACTCCATTATAGTTGATTTCAGAGACTGCATTGTGGTTTTTCCGAGCCTCAGCCTGCTTGTGGAAAAATTTGGTATTTTTATCTCCACTCATGAGCCACATATTTCGGGATTTCTGCCGCCAGTATTCCTCCTCCGTCCTACATGCTGAGAAGAAGGCTTTCTGGAGCTCCTCTTCCTTTCCGAGCATGCTGTCAGTTATATCTGAGATTTCCATGAGGCATTGGTAATCTTCCAAATCAGCTTGAGCTGCCTTTCTTTTTGATGAGGGCGTTACAAGGCGTTTTGACCACTTTTTCAGATCTGTTTTGAGTCTTTTTAGCTTGGACTCCCAAATGTAGGAAGGGGACCCTTTAATAGAAGTGGCCCAGGAATCAGAGACAACTTGAAGGAAACCCTCTTGCTGGATCCAAAGGGGGCTGAAGCGGAAGGGGATTGGACCAAGGTTAGGGGCGAGAGGCAGGTCTAGCAGGATGGGATTATGGTCCGAGGTACAGTGAGGGAGGATTTTGGAGGAGGCCAAAAGACCAAGGGTGAGAAAGGAGGAGTGGACTAGGAATCTATCAAGCCGGGCAGCCACATGACCCGGACCAGCTCTCTTATTCGTCCAAGTGAACTTCCCTCTAGCAGGTTTTATGTCAAGGAGATCCCAGCCAAGGATGATGTCCTCCACCCATTCCCGCGAGGGATCCCTGACCAGCGAACCACCTTTTTTCTCACTCGAGGCCAGGGTAACATTCAGATCGCCAGCCACAATAATATTATCAAGATGCTGATGATTGAGAAAGTGTTCTAGGTTTTTCCAACGGTCTTTTTTTTTCGATTGCGGAACGGGAACGTAGAGATTGAAGAGACTTACCGACTGCCCCGAAGGTTTGTGGAGGAGTTTGGTAAAAATCCAGTGGAGCTCATGGAATTCAGCTTCAAGAGTATAGAGATTGGAGTCCCAGAAAGTTGCTATACCTCCAGAGGCTCCTCTAGAGTTGATAGCGGTTCCAGTGCCTTTTTTCCAGAACTTTTCCCCAGCTTGGAGGGCAGGAGCTTCCTCCATTTTTGTTTCCTGGACAGCAAAATCTCAGGGTTATGAATTCGAACAAGATCTTTCATTGCTTCTTCTTTTGATGAAGACCTTAGACCTCTGCAATTCCAGGAGATGTATCGCATTAATAACGGTGGGGGGGGGGTGGCCCCTTTGGAGGCCGGGCCAGATCCTTTCTTCGATCTGGTGTTCATGATACCTTTCAGTGTTCTTTGTGACCCATCAAGGATCTCTAAGTAGGAGGCTTCTTCCCTCTGCTTCTTTTTTGACTTTCGACCTCTTGGATTGTTGAAGGGAACCGATGGGAGACTGCATGAGGAATCCCCTTCATCTGATTCTTCATCTCGATCCGTTTCTAGCAGAAGAGGATCTGCGCTGGAGTCTTTGTGAGGACTAGCTGGATCAGCAGGGGAGACTCCCCTTGGGAGAGAGATTTCCCCCATTTCCAATGGCTCTTCAATATGGTACGTGGCCTCTTTACCTTTATGTGGATCGCTAGTCTGATTATCTGCAGGTTCGCTGGGTTTTCCTGGATCTTCTTCCTGAATGACGATTGGTGTTGATTTGATGGCTTCCTGGAAGGAAGAGCTCGATGGCAGATTTTGCATGTTACTTCCTGACTTTTTTTCATGATTTTTGTTGCCGGATTTGCCCTTTTTTACTTTTTGCCAGCCCTCCTCTTCATCGTGGGCTTGGATTTGGGGACAGTTTCTCTGGAAATGGCCGTGCTCGTGACAATGCCGGCACTTGAACGGGAGCTGCTCGTAATCCAGCTTTTGGTAATGATGCCAGTCTCCTACTTTCAGCTTTACTGCTTCCGGTAGCCTAGCTTCTAGATCAACCTCCACACAAATCCTGGCGCATGAGTACTGTCCTTTGTTCTCCGCTTTGTCTATGTATTTCCCAAGGGCATTCCCTACTTTTTCGAGGGTTTGAGAATTCCAGCAGTGTACGGGAAGATTTGGGAGCCTTACCCACACTGGCACTTCCTTTGGGACATCTACTTCAGCATTGAAGTCCGGGGTCCATTTGTTGAGATACAACCCTTGGGTCCCCATGAAGTACGGGCCATTTCTAAAGATGAGGTCTCGATCTTCTTTAGAAATGAATTCAAAGATGAAGAATCCTCTTCCAACAGGGTAGCAGGTTACACTGTTCTTGAGCTGAGGTCGCCAGTTCCTTTGGATCCAATCATCAGTGGTTTTCGAAGAGGGCCAGAGCCCCATGAACTGCCCAACCAGGCCTCGTTCAGCAAGGGCTAGGGTGATCTTGATAGGCTGATCGGTAGGGAGATCAATTTCCGGGACAGCATCCAGCTTCTTGATAAATTTAGGAATGGAGGGGGCAGCTGGTTTGAGCCCTGGAGCAGAGAGCAGGCGTCTGAAGGCTTCCTCGGCTGAGAGAGGCGAGGAAGGAGAGTGCCCTCCCCCAGGCGCAGCCATGGGGGCGGCCAGGGAGCTTGAAACCCTAGGCTGCTGTAAAATGCAGACTCAGGGCGAGCCAGCGAGAGCAGCACGAGTTCACTTCTTTGAGATATCCTTTGTTAACTGTATGGATTATCAAAATTGTTTTCGACCTCCAAGAGATGTTGCAATGTTCCTACCTAACAAAATAATAATAAATAAAAAATTGAATTATCCGCAAAAAAAATGTTGCCTTGCACAAGGTTTTAAAACCATATGCAAGGCCTCCTAAACAACCCATGGTTTTTTCGTACATGGTTTAGGAGGGCCTTGCAAATGGTTGTAAAACCATGTGTAAGGCCTCCTAAATAACCCATGGTTTTATTGTACATGATTTAGGAGGGCCTTGCAAATGGTTTTAAGACAATTTGCAAGGCTTGCTAAACAACCCATGGTTTTAGGAGGGCCTTGCACATGATTTTAAAACCATGTATGGGGGAGATGTTATAATGTTCGTTCCTAACAAAATAAAAAAAAATAATAAATATTATATGTCGGCCATAAATAATATTAAATATTAATAATAAAAATATTATATGTCGACCTTAAATAAAAAGATGTGTCTTTTGGTTTGAATCAAATNTACCAAAGCTGAGAGAGCTCATTGAGTGCAATAACTAAGAAGAGGTTTGCACCTCGAGAGATTTGATCCCTCTCGATGCTTGACAGAGCCTAGGATTTGGATCGAGGCTGGTGTTACTAACAATAAAATAAAAATAAAAATTGTAATTATCCGCCAAAATAAATGTCGACTAGAAAAACAACCTAATATGGGGGAGATGTTGTAATGCTCCTACCTAACAAAACAATAAAAATAAAAAATTTAATTATCTGCAAAAACAAAATGTGGGTTAGTAAAAAAAACACAATATGGGGGAGATGGTGTAATGTTCCTACCTAACAAAATAATAAAAAATTAAAAATTGAATTATCTGCAAAAAATGTTTCCTTGCACATAGTTTTAAAGCTATGTGCAAGGCCTCCTAAACAACCCATGGTTTTTTCGTACATGGTTTAGGAGGGCCTTGCAAATGGTTTTAAAACCATGTGCAAAGCCTCCTAAATAACCCATGGTTTTATTGTACATGATTTAGGAGGACCTTGCAAATGGTTTTAAGACAATTTGCAAGTCCTGCTAAAAAACCCATGGTTTTAAGAGGGCCTTGCACATGGTTTTAAAACCATGTATGGGGGAGATGTTGTAATGTTCATTCCTAACAAAATAAAAAATAATAATTATATGTCGGCCATAAATAATATTAAATATTAATAATAAAAGTATTATATGTCGACCTTAAATACAAATGTGTCTTTTGGTTTGAATCAAATCAATGGCTATATATAGGACACACCAAAGCTGAGAGCTCATTGAGTGCAATAACTAAGAAGATGTTTGCACCTCGAGAGATTTGATCCCTCTCGGCGCTTGACAGAGCCTAGTATTTGGATCTAGGATGGTGTATACATAATATAATTTAAGAATATGATCAGATCATAGAGGAGAAATTAAGAACTAGTAGAGATCCATTTTAAAAGGCATTTACTAAGGGCTAGGAAGGATTAAATCTTTTGAGATGCAAACTTTTTTTTCGAGTGTAAAAGTTGAGGAAGCATTCTAATTTATCTAATTTGTGTAGTTTTATTATGTCAATAGGCATTTAGGTATGATCTCAGATTTTGGACTTGCTCGAGTGGATCAACAAAATTAACCAAAGTATAGCAAGTGTATAACAGGGATTCATTTCATGGTAGTCACATTTTGTTATGCTTAAATGCATCTTGATTAAGATTTAAATAAGCTTCAGTTAAATGGTGGTTAAAGAAATAGTAACAATTTGTTTTTGTTTTTTCATATTCGTTTTTGTTTTTTTGTTGTTTATTAAATAATGTGAAACAGGGCGTTGGTCTATTCCTAAGACTCCATGGGCGGAAATGGTTTGCAATCAGTGTGAGTTTATGAGTGTTGAGGATGAAAATCACTTTCTCTTAAAGTGCCTTGCTTATACCCACATGAGATCTGAGTTTCATAGTATTTGCTACAGTACAAACCTTTATAACCTCATAACTTGTCGAAACTATAGTTAGCTTGGAAGGCCTCTTGGTACGCTTTTTGAGCACAGGAACAAGATTTTAAAGTAAACCAAGTATTATCCTTCTTAAGGTCCGATAGACCAAAGTTGGTCTCAGTGGATGTTAATCATCAGCATCATCATCATCAACAGTGTTTGTTTTGTGCTTATATTAACTTTAACAATCCAGTATGAATAATGGATATAAAATTATATATCTTAGTCTTTCTTTAATAACCAACTATATTTACAAAACTAAGTGGTTGGTTGTGCTTATCGGCATTCACCTATCACTTTCGTTGTGGCTATGCTACCATGTATTCCTTGTAAAAATTTTAAATCTAATTTGAGCCGACATATTATTTTTATAATATTTTATTATTATTTTTTAAAGTACACATGTCAGCTCTACCACGAGCACGAAAGGAGTTACACATCTCCCCATACTGGTTGTAGAATGTGCCTCTTCAATACAATGATAAAGATAACTCACATACAAATAAATGAATGATAAGAACTTAGAGAAAGAAGACATAAGCCTAAAAAATGAATGGAATAAGATAAATAAAATAGGGGAATCAATCTTATTGGAAAGGAATTTTAGAAGTATCCAAATGTTGTTACTATGAAGGATTTTGGGATAGATTTATATGATAGCACAAAAGTATCTTTTAAGAATTTTTGTTTTATAATTAGAAAGGAAAAAAATTCCAACCCTATCGATGATGATTAAAAATAATTATATTACATATATATATTTATTTCATTAAATTAAAAAATTATTAATTAAAAAAATGATAAAATAAATCATTTTAAAAAATAACAAAATTTAATTATATAAAAATTTTAAAATATAAATTATATTATTTTTATCTTTTAACTAAAATATAATATCATATATTATAAATTCTTATATTATATTTCTAAAAAACAAATATACATTATAAATTCTTATATTATATTTCAAAAACAAATAAACACATTAGTCAATTGGATTTAATGGATTGGTTGTGAAATGATTATTATTTTTTTGTTATTTAAAAATAAATAAAAATAAAAATAATATTAAAATTAATTAATTAAATTTAACTAAAGTAGTTATGAAATGTTATCTTTTTTAAGGGGAGGCAGGTGCGAGGGGTCACCCTTGACCTCAAAGGACAAACGGTAATAACCTTCACTTGGGGACTGGGTCACAAGACGAACAATGAGGCTGAGTGGATGGCGCTTCTTCAAGGTCTAGAATCTTCAGATATTAGAACCATCCCAAGATTACTAGTCTTTGAGGATTCTCGTCATGTTATTTTCAAAATGATCATTGGATATTCTACAAGCTCCATCAAATGCAAAAGGTTTCATAACAGGATATCTCAACTTTTGCTCCCTGCTAGCATCGACTTCTTCCACATCTTAAGAGCAAACAATGCTTAGGCAGATGCTCTGGAAAATATTGGTGCCTCTCTTCCTCAAGGCCTCATCTCTCTAAACAATGGCGAAGCTTATCCTAAACCCATCCCCTAGTCCAAATCAAGGTCCTCTTCTCTCTCTGCATTGTATTGCGAATAAATTTAAGCCAAGGTTCTTTTCTATTATGAACTTGAATATAGGTTGCAGCCTTTGTGCTTGGAAAAGGGACATGTGGAATCCATTATCCTCCCTCTTAATCTCGCTTCCCGCTTATTTTATTGCCTTCCCCTCCATACTTAATTGCACTCATAGCTCACACGCTCAAACCCACACCCCCTTGCATACGATGGCTTCTTCAAGGGGCTTATTCCGCCTTCCCCCTCCCTTGTGTTGGTCATTCTCTTTTCTACTTGATAGTGGCCCTTTTGTTGAAGAGGAGCAACTTGTCTTTCCCTATGAGCTCGGTGGAGGGAGGCTTATACCTGTTGATTTTTTGTGCCTATATATCCTCTTGCCTTAGATCTTAATTTTAGTGAGCAATTGGGCCCTATGTTCCTCTCATTTCTGTGTTTTGCTTGGTTTTGGTGAGGTAGGGAGAGATACGTCGTTTGTGCATTCAGCTCCTATCTTTCATGCCTCAAACTCTATATGCAGACAATGTTTGCTCTCGGGTGACTTAAGGAATTGCTTCTCATCTTTGTTCCTAGGAGAAGCATGGGGTAATCTCTCTGTCATAAGTGTTGGTTCCCTACAGGGTATAAGGGCTTCTCTGGAACAAGCTTTGCTCGCTCTTGGTCACGTCCCCAGCAGTTCTTTCAGTTTCAATTCGAGACATAGCTCTAGTCACTAAAAGGGTCCATTTCCTGCTTTGAGAATGGACCGCAGAAGAATTGATAAAGGGTTCACCGACTTGAAGATTAATATCCAGCGCCTGTCAGACTTTGTTGCCATCGGAATCACAGACAATAGGGAGGTTGCCAAGGAGGTTAAACAGTTAGTTGATGATGTTCGTTATGTCTCCTATCAAATCAGTTGTCATGACGCAAGAATTGATGATAATGAGATGAAACTAAAAGTAATTATGGGTAAAATTGATCGCATACAAGAGGACCTTTAGAATTTGGTACAGATGAACCAAGGAAGCTGCGCTCAAGATAATCTAGGAGCAGCTGTTTAGAAAATGGAAGAAGAATCCGTCACCTAGCTTGTGGGGCATCCATGCAAACTGAAATGAACTTCCTTTAGCTAATGTTTATTTGCATATTACTAAATCAACAGTTTATCCATATTTGTACTATGTCTGTAATAACTCAGAACACTAGTACTCTTTCTGGCTTTAGAAGACTCTCTTTATGGCCTATTTTTGTTTCTGTTTCCTCTGAACTCCTAGAATCTTATAGCTATTGTGTTTTTGTAATGCATGGATGTGCACAACCTGTTTAATATACTCCCTTTTAAGTTCTTGTTAAAAAAAGATGTTATCCTTTTTAACTAAAGTGGTTATAATAACTTATGTATATAAACTTGGAAAGCCAAAAATAATAACAAAAAATTATATTAAAAAATAAAAAAATAAAAAACCCTAAAAAAATTTCTAAATATTTTAATTTTTTTTCAAATCAAATTCATAATACTAAATTTTGAAAAACCAACTTCTTTTGAATTCATTTAAATAAATAATAAGTTTGGAGTTGAAATAGATTTGTGTATGACACTAAGTTGTATAGGAATGAGCCTAGATTTGATTTGAGAAACATTAATATATAAAGTATTGGCTTTTTTTATGCATTTTTATGAGATATATCAAGTATTTACATTTTTTAATGCATTTTCTTCTCATTAAATTAGTTTTGGAATAACTTTAAGGTTTGGCTCAAGTGGTTATTAGCAAAAGTGAGATCTCTTCCTTTAGTTTGGGCAGATTATTGGTTGACTCTTTTTATACTCTTTATACCTAATAAATTATGGAGAAGTCAACATAGGGTTTTTGGTTAAGTTGTTTTTATAGAAAAATACTACAATGTTATCTCGGAGATAATATCTGTATAAAAGCGTAGATCCTCCCAAATTGTAACCAATTAAATATTTTGGGGATGTAGTTCAAATGGTAGAGCTCTCACTTTGTATGCAAGAGGTACGAGGATTGATACCCTACATATATATGTACAACTTGAGAGGGCCTAATGGTTAAGAACATATGGTTCCTCTTACGAGGTCATAAGTTCGAATCCGAAAGAGGTTCGCTTGCCTGACAAACAAGGTAAAAATTACAATTCCAAAATAGCAAGATCGATTTTGGCAATGGCATACTCCTTCTCCTCGACACATATCACCTATGATGTCATCAAGGCAAGTTAAGATATTTGTGACCCCTTCATTTATCTCAAGATCCCCTTGTGGGAAGAAGGACCCATGTTTGCTAACACATCATCCCTTTTGTTGTTCAATCTTAACACACAATGATATGAAATTTTGTCGAAAAGTTTGGATTATCTATCTCAGTCTCCTTAATAGTTTCCCTAAAGGCGAAGAGTCTCCTTTAATGCTCGAGTGCATGGCTTAGATAATCAACATTGAATGCCCCATTATTTTCATAGGTTTCATTCCTTTGATGTTCTTAGCTAGACGAAAACCAAGGTATAGGGCTTCGATTATGTTATTGGTTTCCTTTCCTAGTCCCTATGCAAAGCATGGTTCTTCTTATCCATCGAGATCATTATAAATTGTAAATGTTAATGATGTAATTTTATTTTTATTTTATGTAAATCAATATTAATTTTTAATATTAAATATTATTTTATAGATTAACTCACTTTATATTATTATTATTTTGTTTCTAAGAAATGTTTGTAACTCAAGTTCATGGCATTTTTACCATTAGCTACATAACAACAATTAAAGATATCTAAGTTGTCAAAATCACTAAAATCACCATTTAAACACTTTGCCACATTTTATTAATAATATCTCATATAAATCTTAGTAAGTTATAAAAAAGATTAAATAAAACAATCTAGCAAAGTGAAAGAGCCAATCGAAATCTTTCCCAACATAAAGCTCAATTACTCAAGCACCTGAGTTAATCTGTATTGATTTTATTTTTCACTTTTTATTTACAAAATAGATCGTTTTTATTATGAAATATTAATACAAACCATTAATTTTTTTCTCTACTTTATTTTAGTTTTTATTTTATTTTATATTTTTTCACCTTTTGTTTACAAAATAAATAAATTTTATTAGTAAAAATTAACATAAACCACTATAAAAAAAAAAATGTTTTTTATCCAACTTTATTTTAGTTTTTTAAAATTTGAATCTATTAATTAAATTTTTTATTTATTAAATTTCCTTCATTTTATATTTTTCTTTTTTTAATATAAATGAAACAAAAATTTAAATAAAAAAAATAATTAAAATTATCAATGTATTTTAGATGTTATTATTTTCCTACATTTTGAATGGCTAAGTTCAAAATAAATTGTGTTTTGTAAAATTATTTAATAAATTGTGTTTTTTAAAATTATTTAAATTATTAGTGAGATTTAATTTTAAAAATATTTTAGATCATTTTTATTCAATAAATTCATTTGTGACCTCTGTTTTTTTCTTTCAAAATTATATTTATTTTTATATGTGCAATATTTTTGTTTAACGGTTTAAAAAATAAAAACAAAATAGTAAATTCATTTTAACCTTTAGTAATTTTACTTTAAATATAGCAATAAGGTTGTTTTATTTACCCAAAACAAATATGTAACTTATTTATTATGTCCTCAATGAAGGACAATATAGTTTTAGCAAAGATGGTATAGTTCATGTTACTGGAGTAAATTTTATGGATTTCCAAAAATAAGGCTATAGTATTAATTATTTTATTAATGTTTTTTCTTAAATTAGATTGGTTGGTATGGATGATTTCAACATAATAAAATGATGCTCAAAACCTGGCATTGAGGTGAAACCATTCATGTATTAATTATCATTGGAATCAATGCAACTCTTCATAATTTTGTGAGTCATACCAAGATAACTTGTGCTAGTCAACCAACTAAAAAGGATTCTAGCAATTTTTTCTTTTTACTGCTCATTCATGGATTTGGTCCACCGTGAAAGGTGAAACTAAAGGATAACCTATTATCTTGGAATATTAGCCATAAACATGGAGCTCATTTCATTTTTCAAGTTTCCAACTTTGCTCTTCTCAATTTTTTTCGAATCCTTCAAGAAATTATTTTGAAGTTGAGCTAGGTAAGATTAGATATTGACTCCAGTAGATAAGGTATCATTAGTTACTTTTCATTGTAAAAATTATATGAAGGTAGATTTCTTTTTACAATAAATTGAATTAAATTTGTTTGTTATGACAATTAGCTTGTAAATAAAAAATCTTTAAAGTATTTTCTCCCAGTTAAATAAATCAATCATGGGTATGTATGATTTCAACCGTAAATTCGATCATTTTCCTTAGAAACGTCATGCATTTTATTTAGTTTTAATCAAGATCTTTAACAGATTTTTTAGTTTTATTTAAACATTTACAGCATTGTTGAAATGAATTTTTTAATTTATTTAAAATCTCTAAAGCCCTTTCTCATATAAAATGTTGATTTACTGACATAGTCTTTAGAGTATTTAAAATTAACAGTTTTGAAAAATTAAAGTTTCATTGCTACATATTCATTTATTGAAATAATGATGTAGTCTTGGAGTATTTAAACTTAACAATTTTGAAAAGTTTTAAAATTAAAACAATTCTGAAAAGTTTTAGAAATAATTCATTAAATTTTTTTTCCTATGATTATATTAGATTTTTTTTAAAGTAGATTTTCTATAAGCGAGAATATGTTTATTAATATTTATCTTTTTTTTAAACTAAATTTTCGATATTCCAAAATATGTTTATTAATCTTGATCTTATTCAAATTTCATTTGTATTGTTATTCTTAGAATTTAGAGAGTAAAACAATTATAATGATAAAATTAGTGGAAATTTGTTTAACACTCATAAATTTGAAAAAATGGGCCCTAATTAGGGCCCGATCTCCACTTTGAGATACGACCCAGATTTGTCGTGTGCCTCATCACACGTAGGAACGAGTACCTCATACTTAGCTCCTGCCTTAGGCCCCCATGTTCATGGACCCTCATGTAATGCCTACATGTGTGGCGGTGCTTCTACTGCCTTCGTGACCCCTCCTACCATGAACCCATACTATCATTTTCTTGGCCCATCGCCATTCAATCCAATTCATCTACACCCTGTTGCTCCCCCCTTTCCACAGGGGTAGGTATACACCCAACAAAACATGCCCCCCAAGCTATGTCCAACACCCAAGTGCAACCCAAGAAAAATAATTAGGGAAAGAACAAGGGCAATAACCAACGACAGGGAGGTGGAAACCAACCTGCAAACCCACTTGACTACATTGGTGTGAATCCTGCAGGCCAAGACCCCAACAAGCCTATAAATAGGCTAAGGACGCTCAATTATAGACATATCATTTGTCCTCTTTCTATGGTTTTTATGGGAATTATACCCATCATTTCCCCCATTTGGCTAAGGCTTGTCGACTAGGGAATGAAGCAAATTAACGAGAAGCAATGACGGCCCCACGAGGGAAAGCTATCCCACCCATGCCTCAAACCACCCAAACTCAACCTATGATTCTGCAGAACTCCTTCCCTGTGTAAGGAGTTGTAATAGGACAACTAATGGCCCCTTAACCAAACCAATCAGCTTCATCAAGTTAACCACTTGACTCTAGGGTTCAACATCTTCTTATGATGTCCTTTGATGTCAACCTCCAAACCCAACGTAACCAATATGGCGCAACAATTGAAACTCCAGCTACTGATAAAGGAAAAGATACCACTCCTGTGGAAGATACCTTGCACCTACCTGGGCCTCCTACTGATGGGATTCCGAAAGTCCCTAAATTTCCTCTGCGTCACTTTGCAAATAATCCCAACACTCATGTTGCTCCCAATTATAGTGTTGTGGATGACTTACCATAGTCCCCTACTGCCATGTCAACCTTGGAGGTCCTTATAAATTACGTTGCACGATGCAAAGTTTTACTCTCTTCTTTAGGTGTAAGAGTGTGCTTCCACCTATGTCATGTCGAGTCATGTTTGGCAGAAGCTTGAAACCCCTAAACTAGAGCCATCACTCATGAATTTGTGTGCTTATGATAGTCGCACAAGTCAAACTTAGGGACTTGCCTCGAATGTTCCTGTAGAGTCAACTAGAAAAAATTGTGTTAATAAACATTGAAGTAGTCAATGCCCAGTTAGACTACAACCTCCTTCTTAGACGTAGATATATGTATGTGATGAAAGTAGTTTCCTCATCTGTATTTTGACTTATGATGTTCCCTCATGATGGGAAAATTGTCAAGCTAGACCAATTTTCATATTATGATCCCAAGTGGTTAGCCTGTTCGGAGAATATTTTAGCCCTGCTCGACAGCACTATTGGTTGCGCCTCCATCCCATCTTTTACCAGCGTTGGGCCCAACATTTTTCAAAATGCCCCCATGATTTGAACCTTCCAAGCTCTACCACTTCCACCCTTGAAAAGGGAAATATCTGAGCTTTGCATTTTTTCTTCCAATAAATCCATGCCCCAACCACAACCTTCACCACAACTACAACCCCAACCAAGCCCCTCTACCAGTAAGTTACCTAGGAACCAATGGGGACGCCTATTCAACAAATCCCCTTTTTGTTTCCACCATATGGAATCATGAGCACGCCAGTCATGGCGACTCTCAATCTCCTGGGTTTGACATTGGACCTCCGTGTTTCGTACCTTACACCTCACAATCAACCTCCTGCACGACAAGTTGTTTTAACACATGTGCATCCTATTGGTACTGTCAACCACCCCCCTCCAGGAGTGCTAAAAGTAGCACCAAGTATCACCTCACCTCCTCCCAAAAATAAGGTTGGGGGCAACGTAATGAGTGTGACACCATCAACAAAACAAAACAAAACCATGAACCCTTCATCTTCTGCCTCATATCGAGCCCCACCTCCTTGTGCTTTGTGCGATATTTCGGGTAATACTACCCATAATTGTCCAGAGTTACCTATCTTACGCACTCATCTGCAAATGTTATATGATGATCCCAATGAGAAAGTACCAGTAGTCCATCCAACTGACATCCCCAAACCACACAATAATTCATTGCGCACCAACCATCCTTGTGCAGTGTGTGGCCTCCACGACCATTACTCACATCATTGCCAATATTTTCCTGAGTATCAATCGGTACTAGTCGAACTGCGACGTCTCTCCACAAAGCCCTAAGTCACAATAGCTGAAGAAGTTCACCCTCCAGTGACTTCTTCCAACATGATAAACACTATTTGTTTCATCTCATTCTTTGATGAACCTTTTGAACCCTCTTGCGGGACCACTACGATAACATCAAGTCCCTAAGACTTGACGAGTCGACTTTTTCAAACCGATGAAGAAATCCTAGAAGCGCTCACTGAATCGGACTATCCTTAGGATGGCATGCACCATCACGCATATTTTATTCCCAGAGAACCAACCCATCCACCTATGCCTTTTAACCGATTCTATGTTGAGTTGAAAGACTTCATTCCTCATGGGAATGTCGACTGGTTCAAAAACCTATTCTAGAATGTGACGTTATTGAGGAGGGAAATGTGGCCAACATCTCTCCCACTATTCAAGTGGATATCTTGATCAAACCTAGTGTCATAGGAAATATCACGTTAGGTGCAAATTGCACCCATGAAGATATTGATGCATACAAAGCACTCTTCTGAGAATTTCAAGATGGATTTTCATGCATACACCGAAATTCCTGTCCTAGATCATGCAGTTTTCAAACATCACATTGGTACATGGCTAGATTTGGCACTAGTACGACAAAGCAGAGATCCATTCATCCCTCAAAAGCACCAGTTGTCAAGGATGAGATTGAAAAGTTAAGCAAATCATAATTCATTTATCTGATTGCTTATACTAATTATGTATCCAACCCGGTCCCCGTGAACAAAGAATAAGCCACCATCCGCGTCTATAACTATTTTTTTAATTTGAATTTGGCATGTCCAAAAAAAAATTTCCCCACCCCATTCATCAACCATATTATCAATGCATGCACTAGCCATGGGATCCTTTCCTTAATGGATGGATTCTCGGGGTACAACTAGATCCAGATTTGGAAACATTATCAATACAAAATTGCCTTCACCACCCCATGGGGCACATTCGCCTACCGAGTCATGCCATTCAAACTTAAGAATGTTGGCGCCACCTTTTAGCCTGCCATGTCATATTGTTTCCATGACTTGTTTCACATCATCCTTGTTTACTTGGATGACCTTACTGCACAATCCAAGAAATGCTCACAGCATTTGGCAGACCTTCACTAGGTGTTCCTTCATTGTAGAAAGTACAATATCCGCTTGAACCGACTCAAATGCATTTTTGTTTACCTCTAGGCGAACTATTGGGACTTGTTGTTTCCCAGAAAGGGGTCATTGTTGATCCCTTAAAGGTTCAAGCTATAATTAGCCTTCCCCCTCCACGAACTTCGAGCCAACTATAAAGTCTTTCAAGGTAGGGAAAATTTCTTACGCCATTCTGTACCAGACTACATAATGAGTGTCCATGGTTTTTTATGCTTGTTACAAAATAATGTTCCTTTCATTTGGGATGAGTAGGCACAAGCATCCTTCGATGCATTAAAAAGGGATTTGACTTCTTCTCCTTTGATTTCTCCACCAGATTTTATACTTTACATCTCAACCTATGAATATGTCGTTGTGAGAGTTTTAGTCCAAGAAGATGTTTCTCATCAAGAGCATGTCATATATTATGCCAGTCAAAACCTAGTTGGTCCACTACTTATATATCCTCATAAGGAGAACACGGTCCTTGTTGTCTTCTTCTTAGTTCAAAATCTACGCCATTACATCCTTTTGAGCCAAACCAAAGTCATTGATGACTCAAACCCAATGTTGTATCTCCTGAACTGACACCTTATTCAAGGTCGCATTGCAAAGTGGATTGTAATTCTTTGGGAGTATGACCTTGAGTTCGTAACACTCAAAAGCACTAAAGCCTTAGATTTGGACCATCTTATCACAGACCTTCCACCTAATTATTCCCTGTCTCCTATCATTGACAAGATCCCATTTGAACATTTGTTCACCATGTTGACGGATGACCCTTGGTATGGAGACATCCTTGTTTACTTTTGAACCCATAACTTTGGACCTCATCATAGCCACGATGATCGCCATCGCATACGCCTCTAACCACCATGCTAATTACTCATTGAGGATGTCCTATATCATCGAGGGGTTGATATCATTTTTCAGTGATGCCTCACTCATGAGGAGGTTGACCAAGTCCTTGACAACTATCATAGTGGAGCTTGCGGTGGTCATCTATCTGG
This sequence comes from Pseudotsuga menziesii, assembly GCA_001517045.1. Taxonomy (NCBI): domain Eukaryota; kingdom Viridiplantae; phylum Streptophyta; class Pinopsida; order Pinales; family Pinaceae; genus Pseudotsuga; species Pseudotsuga menziesii. The sequence continues at coordinate 70,377 of LPNX010876283.1, forward strand.
GATGTCTACTGTGCAAAAAGCCAATCACGTTGGTTACTTCTAGGAAACTCTTTTTAAAGATTGTATTACGAATTTACGACAGTCAAACATTGTCGTAATTTCCAAGTCTTTGCCCCCAAGGCAAGAACCCCCCCATGCCGCTACATCCATTTGTCACCATCGACCCTTTTCTTAAATGGGCCATCAACTATATGGAATGCAATCCTCCCTCAACTAACAACCACACGTACATCATTGTGGTTGTCGACTACTTCACCAAGTGGTGTGAGTCCATGCCAACGTTTAATTGTAGCGTTGAAACAACAATGTGTTTCTTTTTTAACCATGCCATCACTCGATTTGGTGTCCCTCACCAGCTAGTATCCGACCATGGTTCCCATTTTGAATACACTCTTTGGAAATAGTTTTCATACATGTTGAAGTTCAAACACCAATTCTCCTACTCCTATCACCCCTAGGGTAATGGACAAGTGGAGGTCGTCAACAAAATCCTAAAAAAAAATACTCCAACGAATGGTGGATAAGCACAAATCCAATTGGCATGATATGATTTTTCTACCTCTTTGGACCTATTGAACCTTAACAAAAACTGCGACAAGATTCACTCCTTTTCACCTCGTACATGAAGTAGAATTAGTTCTACCCATTGAGCTCCAAATCCCATCCCTACATCTCATTGTCAAAATTATGCCAAATACCACGACTCTGGAACAATGTTTGCTCACCCTTGAGTTAGAAGATGAGGATCATCGTGTGGCACTCCAAAATATTGAAGCTGCCAAACGTCGATCAAAATCCCACTATGACTCTCACGTCCACCCTCTCTCCTTCAAGGAAGGAGACCTTTTCCTTGTCTATGATCAAGCACATGGTAAACTAGGCAACGAAAAGTTTGAATCCATGTGGCAGGGACCATATGTTTTCAAGCATTGTCTCGAAAAGGGGTCATACATCCTCACTGATTTTGAAGGTAAAAAACCCTCGTAATGGGTTGTATCTCAATAGATTTTATGCATAACCTGATTGAATCGTATGTTCGTTGTACTGTAGGTTTTTCCTCTTTTTTGTATTAACTTAAACAAAAATCCTCATGGTTTATTTCCTTGACTTTATCAGATGGATCCCTATCCCTCCATTTATGTCGATTATGCCGATGGAGCAAGTAGATACTTCTTGAATCTCGCCTCGGTTGCATGGGTCCTATACTCCCCCTCTATGCCTTGATTCATATCAGTGATGAATTCATTGGGAAAGCCACCAACAATAAGGCGAAATACAACGTTGTGATTGGTCTCTTAACCGATCCCCTACATTTCAGCATTCGTCACTTTCGTATTTACCTTGATTCCCAGTTACTTGTTGCACAATTGAACAATTGTTACATGGTACACAATCATTGCCTCTTTAGAAAGTTCTTACGCACTAAACAATTGGTTAGACTATTTGAGTCCATTACATTCATTCATGTCCCTATGAGTTTCAATAATGTAGCAGATCAAATGGTTAGTAACATTATAGGGTGGCACATAAACCATCTATAGAAAATAAGCCATCCATCATCATTTTGTATTCACATGTAAATAGCCTTCATATCATATTAACAAGGCTTAAAAAATACAAAGTGTTGCATCCACGTGCATATGTAAATAAGAGTCCACGTCCGATCCCTACAGGTATAAAACTTCAAACTGGCATATAGTTACTCAACCCCATTGAATATCATATGCATCAACTTGTTTCATCCCCTTTTATTCATATAGGATCCCCCCACTCTGTTCGGGTAAGTGGCCAAGCCCATACACCCTTGCATTTGCCATTATTCAATAGTTAGAACCTACCTTACATGGGTGACCGTTTAGTACCCCTTGCATTTGGCACCAATGTTGTTTTTATCCCCATAGGTTTGGGATTCTGTGTAGCTTGACATCCAGTAATGAAGCCTCATGCATCCTTCCGTATTGTCACTTGTTGGCCTTTCCTACGAACTCCCCGCACGAAGTTTCTATCAAAATCTTTTATGACTCCTAAAACAACGAAAATATTGCTGAGTATTCTTGTTTCCTTCAAACTCGTTAAAGGATGTGAAGTAATGTCTCTCTGGCATACGTTTACCCCCCTTTTAGGGCCGGATGGACTATTTACAAAAAAAGGAATATTCTAGTCCCTTTTGGCTAGAAGAGTTCTCCCTAGTATATTTTTATGTTTTTTTTGGGATTTGTAGACTAACTTTATAGAAAAGAACACTTATGGAGTTTTCTTTATGTTTTCAGACTCTCTAAAATTGAAAACATCGATGAGCATTAACTGTCTCGAGCTTGATAAAAATCCATGAATAGTACCATATCAAGCACACGTTTATACCTTCTTTGAGCTCATTAAACCATGAAGAAGGACCAATTTATGTTTTTTAGCACCCTTGCAGATCACAGATAGTCCCATATTGCAACAACATTCCCATTTGCCTTTCTTTAGAGTATTTTGTGATGAGTCACCGTTCGATTCCCTTTTTCTATGATCACTATTTTTCCCTATGAGGTCATCCCATTGCAATCATACCCAGTGTAGTTCTCCCCATCCGACTATGTTCTCCTTCCTCAAGATCAATTTCATATGTTGCCAGATCAGTCCTACCGTCATACTCATAACAAAGGAAATTTGAGTCCCATTACTCATTCACCTGTGTACCCACCTACAGTGTCTCAGTCCAGTATCTTGTTCCAATTACTCTATGGTTGCATAGCTCATTCTTCTATCAAGGAACCATTATTGCCTTGGTAGTTGCATGTCTTCATCTGTCGACACCAACACATCTATTCCAGAGGATAGACACAAAGGTCCATGTAGCTTGGCCTCATCACCATCATTGATGAGTTCCTGTAGACTGTCTGAAGGGATTCCTTATTGACCTATAAGATGGTTGTTTCTCATGTGCTCGACATCATCTACATCATCGCATCGTTGATATTCGTACAGGGTATTGGTACCTTCATTATTGGTCGAAGACCCCGGATGTCCTCTTACTCTATCACATTCATGAGTCCCTTTGGAACCTTTCCAGTATTTATATGATGTCTAGGTTGCGTTGGTGATAGTGTATGGAATCCCTCCATGCTTCCTACTGTATCTAGTTCTAGATGTCATATATTGTCCCTCTAGTATTCAAACTCTTAGTTGTGTGAGTCCTTATAGTTGTTGGACACCTCTTGATCCAATAGAGCATCGGTTTTGGTGATCATGCATTCATGATGCATGCCATTTTTTCTTAGTACCAGTTCTTCTGATCAGCCATGGCTGGACCATGATTATGGTCCATATTTGAGTCCCTCTTAGACACCTTTGATGTACACAACAATTATTCATGTAGGTTCCCTTTGGGCCTCATTATTATTTTTATATCTTAAGACATTGATACGAGCATGGGTATGTTTGCCTCGTTTGTATATTTGAGATTATATATATACCTCATCCATCTTGAGTGTTGTATCTGCAGGACAGGGCCCTTGTAGTCTTGTTGAAGAATGAGTTATCTCCTACAGAGCTTCCATTATCTATACTACTACCACATTTATCTCATGGAAAAGAAATATCTTATGATGTATATCGGCCATACAATGAGCTCATGCCCTCACACTCAGGGGGTAGTCTATTAACACCGAAATTTGTCCACCTTACATGTGACCTAGCCTCATCAAGAGTATATGTCATTGACTACCTTGTATTTCCACCACATAGACCTTCATTTATCCAAAATACCTAAGTCAACCATAAAATTCCATTTTTAATATTAATTGGCTCATTAAATTCAATAATTATGAGTCATATTGCCTAAAATGACATTTTGGATTTTTTTTTTTCACAAAAGGGAAACTTAGAACTTACCCAAAGGCATGGATAAGGATTCCGAAAATCATGGAGAAGAAAAAGAAACTTCAAAAAATAAAAAAAATAAACAAAAAAATGGAAAATCATGGAGAAGAAAAAGAAACTGCATAAAATAAAATAAAAACAAAAAAATGGAAAAAAAAACTCCAATTGATCCTTATCCCTCCATCCTACATATGGGGCCTATAAATTGACCATGAAGGTCCCCCATTAGGACATAACTTCTCCACTCATTACCCATATCACTACTTTGCCAAATCTCCCCTTGAGATCCGAAACTCCCTTTAGTATTCCCATTTCATCTTTGTTGGATATTTGCACCTCGTGACGTGTGGCTAGAGAAAACCTGGTTGTAAGGAGACTAGGCTCATTCTTCTTCAGAAAGTTGTAGGGGTGCCCGTCACTGCTACTGTGAGGTAACCTTTGGTCACTATACATTCCATTCTTTTAATGAAAAAGAAAATGATTCTTTAATTCTTTCAGTATATGTGTCAAAGAATGCATCCAATATTAGTTTAGGTTTTGCTTACATGTATTTAATTCCAAGTTATATGCATGCTTAGCATAGTTTTTTTTTAATGTTTATTAGTAATTAGTTTTTAAATTTTTCTTATTTGAACTTTTACTACGGTTTCCATAAACTTTAGTTGGTGCCTTTTTGGCACATGTTGGTTTGCAAAAACCAGTAACAAACCCTTTGGTCCACACTTCATTGTAGTTTTTATCAATGAACAACTCAACATTAGTCTTTAGATCCTTCTATTGTAACAGACCCTCATTATTGTAAGGCCTTTGTTGTACTGGCTCTGCGACAAATACTTTGCTACACGCTTTGGCCTTTTCAACATGTCTACCTAGGAACCTCTAGGATACAGTCCCGTGATCTATCATGATGGATGCAAAGAGGTCACCGCATAACCTCGACGAAAGAATATCGAGGAAAACCACCAAATCCACCGCCATTTGAAAGATTAGACATCACCCTAGATCAAACTTCACAATCATTGACAAATATGTCTGACTCAAACATTGAGTCCTCTTAGTAGTCCATCGGTTGGACATCAGAGAACAACATGTCAGGCACACCTACTCCATGGATGACATGAAAGGTTCCAAACTTAGACTACATTGAAACCCTATCTATGCTCAGTGAAACATTATCCTCATCCTCCATTTAAATTTTAATGTATACTTAAATGCATGTAAAATTGAAATAGCATTTTTTGAATTATGTACTTATAATAATCCATAAATACATTTTTAGTCACAACAAGTTACAATATTATACATTTCAAAATTTCAATTAGAAGTTTTTTAATTATAACTTTATATATGAAAGGAAGAAAATGTGCAAAATATGCTTCCCACACTAATTAATAAGAGAAGAATGTGCATAAAACTAAATAAATCTAGTTCGAATAATAAAGGACACAAAAACATACAACCATTGAACTACATTATTTCATAGGGAAACCCTTTCCAAAGAAAAAACCCACACGCCAAAGCAAACTCAATGTATTATTAAAAAATTATCAAAAGGTTACAATACATTACAAAGTCTTAGTTCTCTCAATAGGAGCCTTCAATATCATAAACAATTTGGAGAAATTCAACAACATAACAAGAAGTTAAAAACCCCCCATCTCTATTTCCTCCAACTCTAGCACTCAATAAATAGGCGTAACAAAACATACACTATTTATGGTTTTCCAATTCTACATGTTGTTAGCCAATAGCAATTAGTTGGCCAACTATTGTTGCTTAGCATTCATTGACTACTACTACTATCCTTGCCAATACTCAACATGAAGATATAAGCGTTTCACTTAGTCTAGAGTTAGGTGGTTCATTGTTGTCACGATGCTTTAAAGAACAACTCATTCTATAATGAAGTAGATAAGTATTGTTATGATTATTTTCAATACAAATATGATTATTTCAATTTAAACTTCCTTGTGTAAGTTCTATTTTTTACATGTTTATTTATATGTGTTCTAAGCTTATCTAAAGTTTGAATAGAGAACCCTTTTGATAATTTATGTTATGTTCATGTGAAAGATTATGTAGAGAGAGTTTGTTAATACAATATATAAGAACTAGATAAAAATTACCACTTCTTCTCTTGTATTTTTCATGTCTTCTTTTATATCGATAGATGTTAATTATCTTATTTTTGTTTAAAAGTAAATCGATGAATAAGATTGTAGAAGTATTTTGCTTTGAATGGTTATAAATTGCTTGTTTGGTTATTTGGAAGAATTAATAAATAATCTAATAGGATAGTATTTAATTGATCTCTCTTTTAAATTTGCACATAAATAAATGGACAGTTTATTTCATGGGTTGCCTCCTAGAATGCTTTGTGTTTATCAAGTGAAATTTATGATCACTATGAAGATAAATTTATCCCGTCTCTCATCTCAATCAACATTCCTCCCAACCAACCTATCTACACTCAATTGACATTTCTTAATATGTCTTTATTTTGTCTTTTATATCAAATTTGTTTAATTTTTTAAAATTCTAACCTAACCCTGCTTTTCCCCTTTTTTATTTCTTGTGTCTATTTATTTATTTTAGTTCATTTTATCTTTTCTTATTAATTCTTCCCCACTTCCTCTCTAAGAAAATTATTTTTAATAATTTTTCCTCTCATTATTTACCTCACACAACTTTATCCTCATTTTTAATTTATAAATCCTAAATTATTCTCAACGATCATATTTCTCACCTATTATTCACCTCACCCTCCCATATCTCTTATTATCTTTCTCTTAGCTTTGATTAGACCCTCGATGATGAGTGGAGTGTCCACTAAAAACCTCAAAACATACATCCAATCCAAAGTTCATACACAACTTAAGTTAAACCACAAAAGAATATATTAAAAAAACCTAATTACAAAATTAAACAAATTTCACTAAAAATAAATTAAATATATATGTATTTAGTTTTTTCTTCTAAAATCATATATATATATAAACTTATATTAAAATTTATAAAGTTAATACAGAACTTATAAAAAATGTAACTCAACTCAATTATTTAGTGAAATTCCCAAAGGAGGGATTCAACTATTGCACTCTATGCAATGATGCTCCACCTCAATACTAACTAGGTAAAGGACAAAAAAGATCCAAAAAAGCAAATCCAAATGTAGGCTAGGACCTACACTCTTTCAATATAGGCCCCTCACATGAACATAAGGTGATCAAAAGTACAAAATGTTAGATGGTAAATACACACAACTACCAATAACGAGGCATAAATGTGACTCTGAATAAAGTATTTTAGGTCAATCAAAATAACCGGTTATCATGATCATTACTACTTTTTCTAATAAACCACTTTATAAAGTGATGAGATGACTATTATTAAATTTAAAGATTTATTATTATTAGAATTAATAACCATATCTGAGTAAATATTATAAAACCAGGATTGAATATTATTAGAATTAATAATCATATCTGAATAAATACTAAAAAATAAAAAGAGTTAAAATGTTATTATAATTAATAATTTTAATAATGATTCAAAGTAAAGATGCGAGGATTGATTATTATTAAAATTAATAATCATATCTGAGTAAATATTATAAAAATAAAAAGAGTTAAAATGTTATTATAATCAATAATTTTAATAATGATTCAAAGTAAAGAAAAGTAAAGATAATTATTAAAAAAATAGATAGATTTTTTTAGAAAGAAAAAAAAATTATAAACTTGTTATTCATTTGGTAAGAGAATCAAAGTTTATAATTGACTTTTTTTTTTTAGTTTATATGCTAAGTAGAATTATTTAAGAAAAAGAAGAAAACATAAACTTATTATTCATCTCTTAAGAGAATTAAAGTTTATAATTAACTCCTATACAGTTCATATGCTACTCTTTTTTTTCAGGATCCCTCTAGCAAAAAACTTGCCACCCTTCAAATTACACTAAAACTCTCAATTATTTTCCACAAAACTGTATTACTTAGTTTTTCTACATCAGGTAGCATCCAAAATTACCACTTACTAAACTATAAGAATGTTACTAGTGACTAACAACACCTTAATAATCACATACAAGTTAGAAAATAGATCTAGATCTCCTATCCACAATCTACCTGTCCACTACATCTTCATAATATATGATGTTGTTCATATCACCAACCTCTTTTTTAGATAGGCAATCCGCCTCATGATTAAATTTCTTGTATCCTGAGTGAAGAAGATTTCATAAAATCTTTTAATTAATTTTCTAGCTTTGTTGCTCCATTGTTCAAGATGTAGAACCTATAGGTTTGCTTTACTTGCTCCCTAATTGATAATCACACTTGAGTCCTCTCACTTGAAGTCAAAAGAAGCCTCTAGGATTTGCAAACCACAATAACCTCCACAAAAAGCATAGTTCAGTCTTGGTATTCGTACCCCTCTCACAACCCATCCATAAATGAATATGATAATTACGATTCACATGTATGACCATGCCTACACACCAACTAATTGAAACAATTTCATCAAATATAAGTCTACTTGAAATCTTATGAGTTTTTTTATTTAAAAAAAACAGACAAATTCCTCACTTTGCAAATAAACCATATAACATATCAACTTTACAGTAATGTTTGACACAATTATATATATATACACACACACACACCACTCCACCAATCATTGAAGTTCAATAATCTACTACTTAATTTATAAATGGTTAAGATTATTAAGTAAAATTTAGATGTGATTATTGGATAAAATCTGATTAATTATTCATATTTTATTGAAAATTTTAACTGATGTCTAATTTTATTTATTTATTTATAACTCTAGACTATTTGCATTTTTTCAGGCAAGTTTGGTTGGAAATCGGCAATACGATGTGTTGTTGAAAATAAAAATTTCAGTGTTAAAATTGCAATTTTTATTGCAAAAATGAATTCAACCCTGATTACCTTTGGGGCACCCAAAATATGCAATTTCAATCACTAAAAACTACCTTTTAAACAATTTCCATCAAAATTTGACAAAAAAAACTCTCACAATTTTGATGAAAATTATCCAAAGTTTAGCTTACTCTTATACAGATCCTTCAACTGAAGAATTAAACCTACCAATTATGTACATGTAACCATCTTGTCCACGCTCTTGCTTAAATCCTGGATACCTTTTTGACTTATGAACCTCTAATTTCCGAAGAATGACCATGATTCATGTACTCAGTTTGATTTAAGAAAAGTGACAATATACTGACCGCTGCTGCCATGAGCGCAATTACTATGTCATTCCCAGGGACACAAACAAAATGGGAGACAAAATCTAAATCCCTGGCACATCACTTTATCTTAAATATAAATATTTACCGAGAGACAGCAGGAATACAATGTTTACTGCTCATAATCAGGATTGGGGAATACGATGTCTACAGTTTTGTAATAATTTCTATCACTTACATTGATGAAAGGACGGGTAGAAATTTTATTTGGATCACTCAAGACAACAGAACCCATGTTCTTTTCATACACCAATCTGACCTCAACAGAAGACAGAGATGGGCTGAGATTCCAATGAATTAATTAGCAATGCTTTCTACTTTTGCTAAATTTATCTTCTTCCTATGAAGATATATTACTGTAGATTATATTAAAAGCAAAATCAGCAGTGAGGCCCTTAGAAACCTGAAATGCAAAGCTAAAATTAGCTTCTCACGGTAAGGTATCTACCACATCGAATCCTATTCCAAAGTGGCCCGCCGACCTGGAAAGATAAAGAAAAACCTAACCCAATTCAACCCATTTCGTTTGGAGAAAGGTTTTCATCTTTGTGGGCTCTGCCCATCACAGGTTTGTCCAAAATTTGTTATTTTTTTTTCTGTTTTCTGATGTGGGTATCAAGGGTTTTAAGCCAGGCGAGCAGAAATTATAGTTTTTTTCCCTACTCTGTGCACATTAGGGGATTGAGAAAGGAAATGCATGGATTTTGGGTGCAGATGACAGTGATATGACTTGTTTTTTCATGCATGGATGTTCTTTACTCAGATGAAAAGTGGGATGTTTTGTGGTCTGAGTCTGAGATATGAAGAGAAGGATGTTGGGTTTCCTGCTTTTTCTGATGGTTGGTCTGGCTTCATGGGGACCTATAGTCTCTGCTGCTCCTCCAGGTATGATAATGATAATGCCCATATCATTTTGCGTTCTATTCATAACAAAACTAATGCACTTTTCTCATATATATTGATGGAGAAATGCTCATTTTGGCTCCACAGTTTTGCTTTCTATGTACCAGTGGGATACCCCATAATGCATTGATTTGATTTCAGTCTTTATCAGCAATTTTTTTGTAGTAATTGATTGGGAATCGCTTGTTTTTGTTAAGCATTGCCCCTATCGATTTGCCGTTGTAAATTCCCAAATTGAGACACTGGGTTAACGGGGTTTATCTGTTAATGTGATTTCAGGCATTATCAGAAGTCCGTTATCTGCCCTAATGAAATGGATGTGGGGTTTCCCTGCCCCGACCACCAAAGCTGGTTTGCACTTGTCTGATCTTGATTCTGCTCTTAATATTATGCAGTCATCGTTTTTTTGTAGTGTTTATCGTTTGGCTAGTTAGTTCTAGAGGGTAATAGGTCTAACAGAATGACACATTTCAGACCGGAACTTTCCTCAGTTCGAGAGTGGCTACATGGTGGAGACAGTTCTAGAAGGAAACAATCTTGGAATTGACCCATATACCATTGAGGTGTCTCCAGATGGTGAACTGCTTGTTCTGGATTCTGTCAACAGCAATATTTTTCGATTGACTCCTCCTCTATCTCGTTGTATGCATCTCTGCTCTATCGACATTTCCATTTTGACACTGCGTTTAAACTAAAAACTCAACATTTTGGGCATATTATGCTCTCTTGTGATCTCCCAAATTCATGTGATAACTTCGATTTTGTCTTATATTGTAGCACTTACGAGGTTTCTTCCTGTATCTGTGCAGATAGCAGAGCGAGATTATTAGCGGGTTCATCACAAGGATATGCGGGGTATGTAGATGGAAGGCCTAGAGATTCTCGTTTTAATCATCCCAGAGGATTCACAGTAGATGACGGTGGCAATGTTTATGTTGCAGACACTATGAATATGGCTATCAGGAAGATTAGTGAAGAAGGTATAGGACAATTTAGAATAAAGAATGAATAGAAGAGAACTGAAATCCATGAGTAAGACTGAAATTGTTTTCAGGTTGAATTTGGAGAACTAGTTTGACTGTTAGTTATGGCATTCAACAAGAAGGGATTTTATTAATAGTAACTCAATTTAGAATAAAAGAATGATGAACAGAAGAGATCTGTATTTTATCAGTAGAGGACTGGAAATTATTTTAAGGTTGAATTTAGGGAACTAATTTCACTGGTAGTTGTGGCGTTCCACAAAAAGGGCTGTTGTCAATATTAATTCAATTTACAAACCTATGAATGCTAAAAGAGATCAAAGCCAAATCCTCTTAGCTGAAGTACAAAGATTTAAATGGATGAATTCAGGGATCAAATATGCCTGGCAGGCATGGCATTCAGTTAGATGGGCTCATTGCATACAAAAACAATCTTAAAAATAAAATCTGTCCAATGGAGCTAAAATCTATAAATGACAAATAGAGAAGTTGCGGTTATCCTATTCAGTGGAGTTGTTACATTCAGGCATGGCCTTCCACGTGTTAACTTTACCGCCACTCTTCAACATCCAAACCTCTTTCATGCTTCAAGTATTTCAAGGTATTAAGTAAATTATAAAAATGATAAAATCGTAGTTTAAAACTTTGATATGTATTTCACCCTTGTTTCAAACGCAGAATTTAGGACTTGCAATTTCATGACATTCTTTCCATGTAGAGTAAATGTCTTGCAAAAGTCATTATAGTCTTCTAATAAATCCCTTCAAAATTATATTAGAAGAACGTATATAAGGTTTCTGTTTAATGATGTTTGGTGTCCCTTGGATAATTTTCACTTAGAACTCTGGGCTTTTATTGAAAATTGGCGAAAGTTGTATGCTTTTTTGTTAACTCCATTGTGACCTGTTTTGTTTATGCCAATGGGTTTATCTGTTGCAGGGGTGACAACCATTGCAGGAGGCAGGTCGAATAGAGTTGGTCATGTTGATGGGCCTAGTGAAGGTGCCAAGTTTTCAAGCGATTTTGATGTAGTGTATGTTAGTAGTACATGTTCTCTATTGGTTGTTGACAGGGGCAACCAGGCTATCCGTGAGATTCGACTTCACTATGATGATTGTGCAGATAATAATGCCACGAGCTATTCATCAGGTCTGCATTACAACCTACATAATATACACCTCCTGACCTTTGGGTTTGTATTTTTACATCGTTAATTGTAGTAATATTCTTCAGGGATCAAATTCAACAAGGAAAACATGAAATTTCAATAAGAAATGCTTCTCCTTATATGAATGGTCATTTGCAAATTCCTCTCAATTTACATACAATATTCATGTAATCAACTACAAAAGTTTTGAATGGAAACATTCTGCAACAGTCTATATGGCAATCAATATGCCATGATGACTGGAAATGCTACTGCAGGACCTTGATGTCCTCCAATAGCATTATTGACCCAATGACCTCTCGCATACTCAGGCTTTGATTTCAGCACATTGGCTTTTTTGCAACCATTTCTTGCGGGCTCTCAGGTGTGTGAAATATTGCAATATGTAGGTATTCTCATGGTTGCTGGTGCATTGTCATTGGGCTATATTCTTGGTTTGCTTCAACAAGAAGGATTGGGGACCTCTGTGTTTTCAAGATCTGTAAGTTGTGCTACCTTCTGAATTTTTGGTTGTTGAGCTGAGCTACCTTCTGATGTATTTCCATGAAACTCGCCTTAATAAAGCAAGGGTAATCGTTCAACGTATTCTTATTTCCAAAGTTTGCTTAATAATGGCTAGGTCCTAATCCCAAGACCTGCTATTGAAACTTTTATGCAGGCAAAGCAGAACAAGCCATTCAAGAAAAGTTTGCCTGGCTCTGCCAAGACAGACAGACCACCTCTCATCCCCGTTGATGGACAACCTGAAAATGTTGATGCGGGTTGGATGTCCTTTGGGAGATTCATACTGGACCTGTTCAAGTTTGCAGCAGAAATCATAGGTGGTAGCTATGCTTACCTCAAGGGTTTCACTGGAAGAAAAAGCCCTCAAAAGAAAGGAGATGGATGGCCATTACATGATACCCTTCACATGCCAGATGATGATGCTGAGCCTCAGCCAGTGCCCAGAAATCATCAAAAGAAAAGAGATTCATGGCCACTACGTGACACTCTTCATGTGCCAGAGGATGATGCTGAGCCTCAGCCAATGTACAGAAATCATCAGGGGAAAGGAGATTCATGGCCATTACACAACACCTTTCACATACCAGATGAGGCTGTTGAGCCTCCGCCAATGTCCAGGAACCATCAAAAGAAAGGAGATTTCTGGCCACTGAGGGATACTCTTCACATTCCAGATGATGATCCCAAGCCTAAACCGAACCCGGTTAAGAAAAATTCAGTTGCATCTGAAGACTCTAATGCTCATATTTTCACATCTGTATCCTCAAAATTTACTCAAAATCTTCACGCCCGTTCTGTCAGAGTTACTAGAAGCACAATGAACTCTGATAAGTCCATGAACCATAATAACCGTGGCCCTGGTCATAAAGGTGAAGATAGAAATTATATGCAATCGTTGAGGCACCAATCATCAGCCCCTGAAACTTATTATGAGAAAAATTATGATTCAAGTAATGAAGTGGTGTTTGGAGCAGCGCAAAATACTAGAGGCGAAAATGAGACTGTAGAGATTAAGCCTGTGGACTATGGCGATCCTATGTATGATCATTACACCATTAGCAGCCGAGTTGGGTTTGGAAATCTCTTTGATTTCTGATGTCTTGGCGCCATAGAGTTGTGACATAACAAACTCCAAATGCAGTTTTCTAAGCAGTCGATCAAGCAAATGAAAATTTTGAAGTTTTGAACTTCAATTGGAGTGAACCCAGAAGTGGACATAGACTGCAGTTATTAGATTCAGGGGATACTATTTCCTTCCACTTCAACATTTTATTCCCAACCATTGTTGTTAAGGAAAAGGCTTATTGCTTCTATCCCTATCCAGCTTTATTTTATTTGCTGGTTGGGATTATGGTGTACTTCAAATGTTTCCATCCTTTTCCAGCTTAATCAATTCTGGTTTTCTATTGAAAACTTTAGTGGTAAACTTTTCTAGGTCTTCGGTTATCTTTAAGTTTTTAAAATGTATTACCATTACTTCAGAGGAAAGTCAAGAGGCATGAATGGTTCTAGGGTCCACATTACTTCTAAGCTGATTTGAAAGTGCGCAGTAAAACTGTTTATTCGAGATAGAATACAAGGAACATAAAAATGTGCAAAAGAGGTGCAGATTTCCAAAGGAATCAACATCTTTGGTGCAGACCCTCGCCACCGTGAGAACATGGGCATGGAGTTTTGTCTGTGAGCCCCGACCTTCACCAGCGCAAAATCAAAATTCTTCCAACAATATGAAATGTTTCTCGTGCATGATTACATCTATGTGAAGAGTGAATTTAGGATTATTGCAAAATGCTATGCACATTGGTTTACTTGACAGCTAATGTCAGAACAGAAATTGTCAATCAATACAGCTGGGGAATTTTCAGCTTGTTCCACGGCAGGAGTTGTCATGCAGTATCCATCTAATGGTGGATATTGTTTTGTGGATTCTAAAATTTTAAACTCACTGATGCACTGTTTTGATTTTCATTTTCTTTGCAGCTTTCTGTTTTTCCATTGATAAGTCCGGACATGAGCAGCTCAACTGGAGCATCCAGAGAAATAAGTTCTATCTGACCAGCTACAAGTTAGCAAGGGTAGTTTATTCCTTACCCCTCTCCTGTAGTGAGGAGCCCTTTTCAAGACCTAACCTGATAAGGTTTGACCTTTCAGCACCAAGCATTTGATGTTTTAATTTCCAAGGAGAACCTTGTGGGGAAACCCAAGGGATACTTCCTGACATTTGTGGATGGCATCCCTAGTAAAACCCCTCAGCATAGACAAGTGCGTGTCCCTCAGGTGGATTCAAACTGGACACCTGCTGGCACAGAACTAATCAGATGCCCAGCAGAAACATTGGCAACAACCGGTTGAGCTAACCCCTTGGGTTAAGCATTTGATGTTTATTTGTGTAAGGTGTAACCAGATGGCTTTGTGGTTAGTTTAAACTGTGCCTGTATGCGAGGCTGTCTAGTCCTGGTATGTTATCCTAAATGTATTTTTTGTCAATTGAGTTTCTTGATCTTTTTATTCAAGCTTGGATCCTTTGGTTTTGCCATTTTGTGACTGTTAATGTGGCAGTTTTTAAACAGTTTAAAGTTCTGCATATTCAGCTTGTTAGATGACTTATTAAAGCGGAGTGTAGCATCCATAATACATATATTATTAGCAAAAATGATTTACAAGTAAATTAGTATTTATTGTTCATTTGAGGCTTCAAATGATTGTAACGGTAAACCAGCAACCTGTAAGCAGAGGACATCCATCGTTTTAGTCCTTAGAAATGATGGGCTTGTTGACGTGGAGAATGTTAGCATACTTTTAGTGAAGAGTTGCTCTTGAATGAAAGGTCGATCCTTCTAAGAGTTGGCGGGTTGGTCCTAACTGAAAGGTCAATCCTTCTTACTTAAATAAGGTCTTGAAAGGTCTTACCAAGTTAGGTTGGTCATTTTGGCTTTAAAATGGGGATGACCAGCTGGCACTCACAAGATTATATGTCTTGGACTATGCCATCTCATATTTCATAAATCACTACTAACAGAAAAAACCCAAATAAAGAAAAAAAATGGAAAGGCAAAATTTGAATGATGAGTACTTCAGGCACCTCCTATGCTCACATGTCTTAATCTTCTGTCTCTTGCTGTACATATGGAATCAAGGTCTTATCTACTCAATTAAACCTAGGCAAGCCTTGCATTCTATTGATCTTACCATTATATAATTTGCAAGAGCCTATGTGGCACAACTTTTAGCTGTTCATTGACCTTGGGTTCTTAGTATAATGTTAGTATCTACAACTTGTAGTACAAAATAATTTCTGATATTAGAATACTAACTTTTGGTCTCGGGATATTAGGAAAGGACATCTGATGCATCAAAATTGCATGGTAGTAAGGGTAGGAGGGCTTGATTAACATGTCCTTCAACTTGTTCAGTCCAGGATGTTCAAACTTCATTATGGATCGTATGCCCGTGGCCCTGTAGAGTTAAAATTGCCTATGCCTTCAAGCAAACATGACTTCCATGCCATTAGGTGATGCAAGATGTGAGCTTAGAACACTAATGTTAAACATGGGATCAAGGTTTTTTTTCCCTCTAGACAAAACATGTAAATAACTTGCACGAGTTTGGTATTTTAATGTATATTTGGTGCAACTTGATTATCTTTGAACTTATTGTTGTTTAGCAACACATGTATGGGTTCTCATGTGATTAATGCATGTTAACGTGGCATCATTTTGACCTTACATATTGCTTTTGAAATTAAATATTTAATGCCTTAACACGGATTTTCTTACATCAAGAGTAACCATTATATTATCAAGGCCTTCATAGTCCTCGAAAACATCTTTCATCAGAATCGCATTACCCATTAACTCTATTTCAAACCACAAATAACTATATTTTTTGCCTTATCAATCATACATAAAGTGTTGTTCATTGTATGTACACAGGTTAAAGATCACAAATCTGGATCTCTGTGTCTTTGGATTTTGTCTCAACGTTTCAAGCCTCCTGTTGGGCTTATCATGAGGATGAACTTCCCAAACTATTGTTTTATACTCAAAACTTCAAAGATAAGAAGTAATCAAATCAAAATCCAACCAAACTTGAGCTGAGTAGTTTAAGCTACACGAGCCCCAGGATCCTTATTTTGTCTCGCGCTCCCATTTATTTTCTATGCTTTTGCTTGGATGGCTTGTTTTGGCCCTCAGTGGGTGCATTTCCCATCCCCTAAGTTTTATTGAGCCAATAATGGCTCAAAATAAACCTTACATCTGTTAGTAATGTTATTATTGCTAGTATTTGAAACAGGTGTCGTGCAAACATCCCTAGAGTTTGTCACAAAGGCATTCCATGAGTTGTGAAGATATTTGTAATCAATACTCACAACACTGGGATATTTATTATTTTGTCAAGCGTATTCCTCCAGAGGCCATGATTAAGCCCTGTGATGAACTAAGCTTAGTAGCCTCATGGTTAACAATGCCAAGGGACTTTCAACCTGTCTAAAGGCCTCTGCCTAGTATTTTTTCCTTATGAAGTTGCATGTCGAGCTTGTCTCTTGCAAGCCTTTAGTTTGCAGGAATACTGTGCTTGTGTTTACCCAGGTGGTTGAGGACTTCTCTCGTCCAAGTTGCTTTCCTAGTCTTACCAATTCACTTTTGCCCTTAATAGAATTTCAAAGTCCATTCGTGATTTTATTTGTTACGAGTCTGAAAGGTTCTAGACCCCTCAACCGCATAAGAGGATATGTTTTAAGTTTAACTTGTCCAAAGACCTTAAGGGATTTGTACTGATTTATGTTGGGAGCAAAATGATATGCCACCCAGTGCATTATGTTAATTTGCCCAATACTTTCAAGCGCCAAAGCCTTGACCACAAATGAAGGACTGACCCTTAATGACTAAGCATAAACCACCACAGCTTCAAGCTCCACATTCCCCCTTGGTCCCTTGAGCCTTTGCTAAAAGAAAGGTTATACCCATGTTGTTAGAAATAACTTGCAAGCCAATAAGGCACAAGCAAATAAACGGACCTTATCTTCTCAACCCCACATCACTAGACTCACTACTTGTTGGCCAAGAGCATTCCACAAGCTATGTAGTCCTAGCCTCGAGATCATGTTTGCTCGTCTCATAGGGCCACTTCTTGAAATTTGAATAGGGGACATGCTCCCTAATATCTGCAAGGGGAGTGTTTAAGAATGAACATGGCTGAATTCTAACTGTTCAATATATGTTCTTAGACAAGCTGAGATCCAAGCATTGATCTTGGGCATCAGACCTAAAGGAAAGACTTTAAAAGATAGGGTAAAATAATATGGATTCACTAGGCCTATGAGTTTTTGATGATTGGAAATATAGACATGTCAGAGGAACAAATAATAAAATCGTTGATTGGTTGGCCAATCATGCCATTGATTCTAAGGCGCATCAATCCCTTGATATGGTCTCACCATCCATATAACAGAAAATTAGAGTGAGTTGTCATACCTACTTAGCTTAGTTGTGGATCTGTGTAGTAGGGTACATGTGCTCGTATTGGATACCTATATTAGGTACTTGGGTATGGGTAAGGTACGTACCCTGCTGTACCCTGCCATACCCCATACTAGCTCCACATACCCAAGACATCATTATAAAAAATTCAATATGTACATGCTAAATGGTACAATGTACCCCATGTTTGGGTACTTTAGTGGTACAACCGACTTAGCAAAAGTAAAATCCAGCGGTGTTGAGGGAGAAAAACCGTTGATTTAATGGAATAATTTAATAAAAACATTTAAAACGTGGGCCCTCGTAAACCTAACCAAAGATCAAGTCAACTATCTTGTTCATTGTTTACTGTTTTGAACTTTCTATTTCATGTCTGGAAATGCCATTAGGCAAATTTTGAATGTAGTATCTGTATGATAATGGACACATGGAGTCATGGACCTATAATATTATTAATTATAAAACTTCTAGTCTTCCACTTGATATCTACTATGATTTATGAAATTTTATGTTTTCAAATTTTCAATGTGAATGTTCATTGTTCAATGAATCATTGAATTATGATTCATAATTTATGAACAAATTTAAAATATGCATGTGACTGTGACACACACACACACACACATATATCCTGACTTACCCATGTACCTTGTTTCAAAAAGTGGTGTCCCCATCCTCGTACCCAAGTTTCTTGGCAATTTAGTTGTGGATGCTTCCATTCCCTTAGCAGTTGGACAATACATCCGACAATAGATAGGGAAGGATAGATAGTTGGTAGTGATGGCATAGAGGTTCTTGTGGAGGACAAAATGGAGAAGCTCTTTGTGAAGTGGAGGATATTTTTTGGTTGAGGATGATTTTCACTGAAGTCTTCTTCAAGTTACCACCTATCCTCGTCAATGAGGAAATCTCAATGCCCATTGTAGTTGTGGTAGTGGCCAGCTATTTGAATCTATAAAGTCATATGGCTTAAAGGAGATTCATGTATGACTACAGTTCTTTGTTAGCATTGTTTTTCCCTCTTGAGGATTTGGATTGGGATGGTAGATTCATGTAACAATGAATATGTAAGGACAACAGAACTTGGTTACATTCTTAATTCAAGTTTGTGAAGTTGGAATTACGCTTCTACAAAGTCTTGTAATTTTTTGTATAGCTGGTTAAGAGTAACAATGCCAAATTGGTTATGGGAAGTCACATGATATGTGTGTGTGTGTGTGTGCGTGTGTTTGTTTAATCCCGAGTTTTAGACATTAGTTTTTGAATATATATATGTCCTCTAGCATGTGTTTACAGGCCTTGATTCTATGTTCATAGGGCGTAGGCCTTGCATGAACATAGAGTCCAGGCCCGTGCATATGCATGCAATAGGCCTATTATATTTAAAAAAATAAAAAAATTAAGAGTTCAAGTTCAGAAGTTAAAATTTTAGTGCTTTTTAAGGATTGCTTACATGGAGTAGTTTGGCATTGCCATACGGGCGTAGGCCTTGCATGAACATAGAGTCCAGGCCCGTGCATATGCATGCAATAGGCCTATTATATTTAAAAAAATAAAAAATTAAGAGTTCAAGTTCAAAAGTTAAAATTTTAGTGCATTTTAAGGATTGCTTACATGGAGTAGTTTGGCATTGCCATACTCTCAGTGGTGCTCGAAGTTGAAAGAGTGGTCCAAAATGCATTTCCTTCAACTGTGATTTTGGTGAAATGAAGAATTCCAGGGAGGAATGAGTAAGGAAGAGTGAGTAGTGAGGAAGGAGTAGGAAGCAAAGTGTAAGCAGTGAGGAGTGAGTGAAGAAGCATAATGTGTTGTGTACATATTTTAATGAAGGGATTGACTAGTTGGTCAAGCAAGGGTGGTGATATTATTAATGTTCAACATCCAAAGTATGACATATTATCCCTTTAAGGGTGCCATGGTTTTGTAAGTTGGTCCAAATTATTGGGACCATATTTGAGAATGTTATCAACTAATCTATTTTAGTGTGATAAGCTAATATATTTTAGTGTGATAAGATTAGGTAGTGCTTAATAATTGTGAAAGGATGTATTGTTTATTCTTTGTATGCAACAATGCAAAATATATGTATTTTTTTCACATGAAATACATATTTTTGGGAAACCTATCTGACAGTTCTCATTTTGAGGATGGTACCCATGGTAAACAAGATTCTTCAAGATTAAAGGCAAATGTAACAATATACCAATGAAGAGCTCAACATGCATTTGTGCATCTGATCTTGGGTGGAGAGTGGAACGATAATTCCTCCAAACCACCTTAAACCCAATTGACAAATATACATACATACATATAGTAAATAGTGATATTATCAACAAATAGTAAACACAGACTTAATTTGTTGATAAAACAAGAGCGGTGATAGTATTGTCACCAAGTTCCCAAGCATGACACAATTGCCATTCAATTCTGCCATCTATACCATGGTGACACCTTTAAAAATGTTGTTGAATATATCATTCAATGGTAGTTTATTGATAGTCCTTACACCACCAATAATTTACCATTGAATGATGTATTCAACTACATTCTTAAGGGAGTTATTGAATCCTCTATTTTCAATGGCAAACAATGTGATGACCACCACTGATACAAGTTATAATGACCATTTGTCTATGTTTGTCATTAGCTAATCATAAATAGTGGTATTTAGTGAACGCCATGCGTGATAACAATCAAAAGATAAAATTAGTCTAGTGGTTTTAAATACATTGTACACCATTGATAGACACAGGAGGTTAGTTCATATTAAATAGAGTACTTAGCGTAAAGTTGTATTTAACCAAAGTTATATTGAACCTTGGCTAAGTTTAAACTAGTTGTAAATTTGCCTGTAATCAAGTATATAAGGAAGACACATCCAATGAAATACAAAAACTCTTATGGGGATATGAGTGTCCTTTTGTATGATTGTCTCGTTCTAATTCTAAAAGTTGTTTATATTTCCTGAGTCTGAATTTGTTATGTAATCATCCGTGTATTCAAATTTGGTAATTTATCTCCTGGAATAGATTCTTGAGTTGTTTATGCATGGTTTTCTATTTAGATTTCAATGTTCAACAATTGACATGGAATAGATTATTGAGTTGTTTATGCATGGTTTTCTATTTAGATTTCAATGTTCAACAATTGAAATTTGGTAAGTTAGATATAGTAGATAATCAAACTTATGCAAATTTGACACATAATTGCAAAGTAAAATTTTAAAGTAATATAGAACCTATTCTAAAATGAAATATAATTACCAATTTGAAAGATGATAAACTTAAGCAATTTTGACACATAATCAAGTAATCTAGAATTTACATTAAAATGATGAGTAATTGCACCTAGTTAAAGATGATAAAACTTATGTTTGTCACATAATTCTTTGTGCATTGTAGTATTTTTTCACCTAACATTTTTTTAATTGCCTCAAAGGTTCTATCTTTAAGGTGGGATTCCACTCATTCAATGCATAACATTGTTTGTTGTTTTCGCCTTGTGACATAAATTACCAACAAGAATGCCTCTATAGTTGTTTTAGACATAGAGCAAGATTAAGAATATTTTTTCACCTAACCTTTTTTTAATTGCCTCAAGGCTCTATCTTTAAGGTGGGAGTCCACTCATTCATTGTTTGTTGTTTTTGTCTTGTGACATAAATTACCAACAACAACACCTCTATAGTTGTTTTAGACATAGATAAAGATTAAGAATGCACGACACATGAAGTGGATAACATACTTGCAATGATTCAATATTGTCATTAAGCATCACAAGGGAACTACAAAAGGATTGCAAATTTTCAATCAAAACCATCCACGATGAGATTGATGGTATCTGCACAATTATTATTAACCACAAAAGGGTTGCAAATTTTCAATCAAAACCATTAACAATGAGATTGATGATATCTGCAAAATTATGATAGTTTGGATTTAGTAGCTTAAAGGGAACAATACATAATGTCTAAACTTAATTTGCATAACTCCTCTCAATACTCTATAACTCTTTCAAGCTTAGTGACTACTTGCTAAAGGACAAATATTTGCACATGTTTGATAAAATTTATATACCAAAGGGAAACCAACAATCTTAGTTGTTGTACAAAGTGTGACACCATTCCAAAGGTTGCGAGACACTTTTTAGGGGAGAAGAATGTTGTGAATTTGCAAAGATTTGTGACATTAAATTTTTAAGCTATTTTTGGAAAGCATTATGGGGATTGATGGGCACCAAATTGAAGAGGAGTAAAATGACCCCACGTTTTTAACCACCAACATCCAAAGATGGGATACCAACATCTCTTATATGGAAAAGAAATATATCTGGGCAACTCATAGTGTAACCAGTACTTCACAAATGATGTTGTTGTCATGGGCAAATGGTTCTCATCAACCACGTAGGGTTACTAGGGAAATGAATCAATTAGACCTTTTTTCTGTTGAAATGGCAAGCCCTTCAACTATGGCATCATTGTTGTATGTAAGTTAAGATGTTTTTATCATGCTTTTTAATCTAATCTAAATTGATGAAAATATAATGCAACAATTTAAATGTGTATGGGTGAATGCGGAGGACAAAATGTGAGAAAATGTAATATGCAAAATGCAAGGAACTAATCATAATCAAAGAAGCAATACCAAGATTCAAAAACACAATTAACAAGGAGAATAATTCCATTTCTATAAAAATGAACCCAAATTGAACCCTCCCAACTATTTCTCAAAGTGAAGTGATTTGACTATTGATACCACTTCTTTATCACAAAAGTAACCTAGATGAAATGGAACATGATTAAACATATAACAATAGCAACAATGGTTTACCAATTAAAGAATATGCATAATCAAAGATTTTGAGCAACTGAGAATAGCCTCCAATCATAAAAAAGCTCCATGTTTCATATCGAGGGTTAACATGCATAAGACAAGTGAGAATACACATAGTAACATGATAATATTCATGTAAGTTAGAATGCTCACACCCACAAGCACCAAGAGAATTGAGCAATGAGAGAAGAGTTCCAATTCTGAACACAACTAAGAAAAAGTATAAAAACACTAGATATCTACAGTGTCTGTATTAACATTAAGAACAAAGTGAATATCCATCTTAATTGGCTTAGGGAAATGCATGCCAATATGCATATGAGCATGTCATGCGGAATCCAAGACTATAGAACTAAAGTCAACAACATTACTTACAAAATCATTGTCTTATATTTTCCAAATTATGTTCCGAGTGCACACAGTCAATCCACAAAATTAGCACTTTCATTGGTTTGACCAATTTTAAAGAATTTTATTGAAATGCACAATGTTTCATTACAACTCCAATTTTGGATCTTCAACCCTAATCCAAGATGTTGTTCTTGTAGTAAAACATAGAAAATATGCGCTCTTATAAAATAAATGCAAATGAGCTATGCACTATGGCCCTACTAAAAGGAATTTTGGAGGAAAACCAAATATCCAAGTCTTGAGTCCACAACATTTTCAACAAAACCCAAATGGAAAATTTACCTAAATTGAGAGCATTCCTGAGATCTAAGTCTTTCAAAAGGAGTTAGCTTTCCACCCGACCATTTGCACCAATCGGACGACCAACAATGCGTGATGTGAAAGCTCACGCGAGCCAGGTCGTCCGATTGTGTTTTAATTAATTTTGCACTTTTTTAGGTAATGCAGAAAGGTGTCACTAAAATGCTCTAAGACTAGCACAAACCTATTATACTAAAGGAAAATAAAATCCAAACAAACCTATACAAGGAAATGCATCAAATACAAGAATGGAGGATTGCTTATTTGCCAATAATGCTCCTACATTAATAAATATGTGTATATTCTTTATAGCATTTATTTATTTTCAGCCAACAATATTGTTAGAGATTAGAATAATATAGTCATCATAATCTCAACACGAACCTAGGCGAGGAGGATAACACCATTCCAAAACTACTAAAGCTATACCTTTATAACATTTATAGTAACTATATATGTGTGTGTAAATTTTTTGAATTTTCACCATGTTGAAGTTTAACAATGTCCCACCATTTGAGTGGACACTCTATCCGTCATCAAGAAATTATTAGAATCGTCAATCTTTTATTTAGAATGTCTTGAATATTTTGTTTTAACAATGATGATGAATGTGAAAACTAGAGCCATAGAGTCAATCACAAAATAAATGATGAAAAGTCTCATTATAATAGAAAGAGTGATGTGTTTAGTCAATAGGTACCAACTCTTCCAACTCTTATTATAAAAAATGAGTTTAATGTGTAGACAAAGATATTTCAAGTTGTGTTTGGTGATGATGTTACTCCTAGGAATTGAAAATTCACTAGCGATGTTACAAGGGGAAATTGAAATTGAGGTGGCAATAAAAAGTGTGCTTGTTAGTGCTAATAGGAGGGGAATTGTCATTTCCGGGAATGTGACAGTGAAATTGAGCGATGAAAAATGGGCGAACTCCGAAGTGTCTCCGTCGAGGGAACATAGAGGGAACCTTCGACGCTATTTTAACAGAAATTTTTTTTGCTAAAAATCATATAAAAATGGGCCTTAAAATGGGTGTTGTAAGAAATGTGAGTGTATCATTTGCCGACGGATCAGGGAATGGACCAACTCTTCCTACTCTTCTTATGACAAGTGAGTTAAATGTGTAGATAAAGATCTTTTTAAGTTTTATTATGCAAACTTTAAATAAAAGAAAAATAGCTTTCAAGTATTTTTTATGATTTTCTTTTTCTTATTTAATTTTAAGAAATTAAAATAATTTTTAATATATATCCAGGTAAGATTCTTTAAAATTGTAAATATTAGATAACTAATATTTTTTTCCCCGAAAAAACCTTTTTTGATATTCATAATGAATAAAAGAAAATGATCGTTACATAAAGCTAAGGTATTTTTAACAAGACTCCAAGCAATTTTAGATTACTGGATCCTAAGAACAAACTAACATAGTTAAAAAATCAGAGAATTCAAGGTCCTTGCCTCATACAACTTTCAAAAATCTCTAACAAACTTAACTGATTAAAGCCCCAAAAAGACTCTCGAAAATATATGCACTGTTCAAGGCTTAGAAGTACCTCTTACATGAGAAATTAGCACCAGAAAAAAACTTTAGGACCAACAAGATTAGTCTAAAGAGACTAATCTATCATAGAAATTTTCCCACCAATCACTTCTTGAAAATGTAAAGTTCCAAAAACATATGAAACCACCAACTTTAACAGTTTATCAGCTTCCAAATTGAAAATCCTTGAAATATGCAAGAAGGAGACCTGGACTAAAGAACTGATCAATACCTTTTTTCTAATGTGCCAACTTTTTAAGGGAAGCACCTGCAAGTTGTAAAGCCCTTTTTCCCACTCAATTATTATCTTGGAATCTCCAAAAATTGATAAGGAGTCAATGCCATATTTTCTTGCGAAAAAAAAGGATCTCCAATAGACCAAGAATTTATGCTCTTGCGTTACTCCCCAATCCACCACCCATCCAAAGATTAAAAAAATGTTGTTCATTTAACTTTAACACCATTCCACAACCACACTTGCCAACCTTCGATGAGCCATCAAAAAAACCAGCAGCTAAAAAAGGAGTGTAAATAGGCTTAAAGCTCACCTTCTGATAAACTTTCCTTTTTACTTTGTCAAATTCCTTAAAAATGGAAACACTTTTTAAACTACTTATAATGGCATTTGGATAAATGTTTTCGAATAAATCCTTATTAGAGGCTTTCTTTCTAGATGTTCCAACACATAAAGATTGAGAAAGTTATGAAAACATTTTCCTTTATGTACCAAGATCTCAAAGACTCCTTTAGGTATCCATCACCCCCTATCAAACACCATTTTAAAATCCTCTGCAATGGGAGCCTAAACAACTTTATTAAATAACTAATATATAAACAATGTAAAGTCCAAATTTTATTAAAAAAACATAAATAGTTACATAAACATATACAAATTGCATGCATAATAATTCTTATGATTTCATATTTTTTATTATCAAATTATTATTGTATTTGTACATAATTCCTATTATGATTTCATAATTTTTTTAATCTTGTACTTAATACATAGAAGGTAATAAAAGATTAACAAACTTATTATTATAATAAGTCCAAAAACACTAAACAATATAATATATATATTTTAAAATATTTATTTAAATTTTTAATATTTTTAAATTGTATTACTTAAATTCATTATACTTAAATTTTAAAACTGTATGAATAGTTTTATTTAGTATGCCATATAACAAACAAAAATAAACAACCAATTTTAGATTTTTATGTATGTTTTTATTTAGTATGTAACATAACCATTTTAGATTTTTATGAATAATTTTATTTAGCATGTAACATAATTATTTTAGATTTTTATGCATAATTTTATTTAGCATGTAACATAACCATTTTAGATCATTATGAATAATTTTATTTAATATGTAACTTAATAAACAAAAATAAACAACCAATTTTAAATTAATTGAAAATTTTATAATAAATTAAAAAAATAAAAATTTACACCATAAATATGATTTAAATATAATCATAAAACAATTAAATTAATACTTAACAAACGAAGATAAACACCAAATTTAGATTAAGCACGATAAATATACGACATAATAACAAACAAATTTTAAATTTGTTAGAAATTTTGGTAATAAATTTCAAAAAATAAAAAAAATATTTAAAATAATTTTTATAAACAAAGATAAACACCAAATTTTAGATTAGCTCGAAATTCTTGTAACAAATTTAAGAAAAATAAAAATCATTTAATTTTTTTAATATGAACTAATAAACTTGGAAAATAGAAAATAAAAAAAAATATTTTTTTTAAGATAAATAAATGATTGATTGAGCCTCGTAAATACTGAAGTTTGTTACATCATTTTATATTTAAAATTAAGAATATTTAAAGAATTGTGTACATTTGACCATTTGTTTTAAAGAATATTTAAAGAATTGTGTATATTCTTTAAAGAATATTTAAAGAATTGTGTATATTCAAGTTGATATTGTTATATTCAAAATTAGCGTAAGTGTCTTTCTTGGGCCTGATAATTATAACTTTAGTTTTGTCGGTGTTAACATACATACCCATGTTGAGGCATAAATCCTTGAGAATCCTTAATTGTTTATCAATATTAGAGGGGCACCTATCCATAAGAACAATATCATCAACATAGAGAAGGAGGATGACAACTATGCTAGCTAAGGCCATTCCAACACAACCTCCTTCTTCTAAACAACTTTCTAGCTTATCGATGTATATGCTGAAAAGGGTAGGAGAGAGTGGGCAGCCTTGCTTAACTCCAATATTACAATTAATATCTTTCGACCAACCCTCAATGCTTTTAAATTTGACAATGAATTTGTCCTACAACCTTATTGTGGCAACTCTCAACTCTAAAGGAGCCTTTAGCTCTTCTAATATATTCCATAACCTATTTCTAGGCACCATATTGAAAGTTTTCCTAAAGTCCGCAAAGCAGCAGAAGATATTGGGCTTAATATTACACATTCTTTTACTATAATCCTAAATGTAAAGTGATGGTCTACGATAGAGTAATGTCTTCTAAATCTAGCTTGACCTTTACCCTGTTTACCTTCACTTTTAAGTTAAATGTTGATTTTCTTTTCTAAAATGATACCGTATAGCTTAGCTAAGAGAGTGCTAATCAACTTATGAATATTAAAACTAAAACTTGTGAATATGAAAAATAAGAACAATATTTCATTCTTCCTTAATTTTCCAAAAATATGTATTTTATAGAGGAAACAAATATTTATTAAAAAAAATTCAAAAGCATTGATAAAAAATTAATGTACGACAAAAACACATTAAGTCATTCATACACCGGGAATTGTGTATCATTAATAATATTTGCATGGAGTTTAGGAGACCATCCAAATCTTCCATGATAAAAAAAACCTCTCCCAAAAAGCCAAAATGTAGTAAAGTAATTATTGATATGGAACAGAATTTTACAATAATGATATTTTATAATAAAATTTATGTATATAATAATATTATTTGATTGTTTCATCGAGTGCTATTAATTTATAATAGAATTTAATATCTATGTATATAATAAATATTATTAGATTGTTTTACTAATTACTATTAAAAATATCTATATGGATAGAGAAAATATGCGTAAAATTAATCAGCCTACGATAACGCAATGATTGTTGTCAAAGGCTCATTGTTGGCGTTTGGATCTCAAAGGGTTGAGATCTAATGGCCAACGATGAGCCTGCGGCAGCAATCATTGTTCTTTCGCAGGCTTGTTAATGGTGGCCGACAAAATATAGGTGAAGCACGTACATTCCAAGCCTTCTCGAATATGCCTTTTGAAGTTTCGAAATACTAATTACTTTAAGACAAATACTTTTTTCGAAATACCAAATACTTGAAGGTAAATTATTTTTAAATGGAGCTTTCAAACAAAGCTGACATGTTCTACCAAATATGGAAGGATGGTTATAAATTTTGTAGATTTAGAAACTAGTAAGATAAGGACATTTTTATTTGGAGTTGTCTAAAAATTTGATGATTTGAGTCGATGATTTTTTGTTTTGTTTTGCTGGAATTCGATGTTTTTGATTTTGTAAAATTAAAATTTTAACACTGTTTTAATTGTGATTTTGATGGTAGAAATGGATTCAGAACCCGCAAAAACCCTTGGGGCACCAAAAATTCTAAAACTTGACAATTGTAACTTGCATTTTGAAAAATTCCAACCTTATTTTTTCAAAATTATACTAGAAAAATCCGTCTATTTCAACCAAAACCGTCGAAAATTTAGACTACACTATTTTTTTCCCTTTTAATGAGTTGAACAATTGAACTAGATTTTATTAACAATCATTTATTCTTATTGTAAAGTTATATAGTAATTAAATTTACTTTTAATTTTATGTTTATTTGTGTTGAAATCTCTAGTTTTGATCGAGTTAGAACTTATGATGACTTCCTTCGAGGTATTCACTAGTATGAAATCAAGAAGTTGTTGGCCATTCAACAAAGAGAAATGATGCTCGTCTTAAATCATTGAGATGTTATTGTGTAGATATTTCCTCAATTAGTATACAAGGTCTCTTCATATTTTATCATGAACTTCCCTAGATTTCTTCTTCTAAGACATATACTTGTTGCATAACACAAGTCTTTCTAAGCCATTTTGAAGATGAAAATGTCACTAAATAAGTGGTTCTCAAAACGAACATAAGTGGTTATCTTTTTTATTCATTTATCTTTTCATTAGAAGAAGGGTATCATGGACTTCAAACTTTCATTTTAATTTATACAACAATTCTCTTCTTTGTTGGAACTATCAACCTTCAAAGAACACATATGCACATCCTCAATCCCTCATTACCCACCTTTTGACTAGCATTGACGATGCACACATATGCACACCCACACACCCATGAAAGTAGGTGATGGCAGTTGAGGGTGTGCATGTGTTTGCAACTATGATTTGTATGGTTGTCTTCCTTTAATTTGTATATTATAAATAATTTTCATCATAATTGTTTTGATTTTTAATGTTTCAGAAAGAGTATTCATTAATTACTTTGTGTTTGTCTTGAGCATGAGACAAAGAAGAGATATTTTTTGTGACTGTGGAAGTTATTTTGACGATAAGATTAATCGATCCTAGGAAATAATTGTTGTTTTTGTTGATGGAATATCCAGCCTTTGTAAGAAAATGAAATAGCAAATTATCAAAACTAACAAGCTAACTAACATTTATGGGTTAGCTTGGTAACTTTGTTATGCTTATGAATTCAACACATTTTTTATCGACTATCCCAATAATATGAATCTTCCAAGATTGCCATTTGAGAGTAAACCCATCTACAAGATATATGTGGTATGTCTAATTGCATAGCTTAGCATTGGGAATCAAGGAGTGCATGTGCCCCATATGTTGTTCAATGAGGTGAAAATCATGGCCCACGACCCATATGTGAGTTATTAAAAGTTTGGGCTTAGTCCTTTGAGACCTTGGCTACTCTTGGTTGAAGGTGCTTCTATCAGTCAAGGATGTAGCGAGTATCAATTTTAGAGAGACAACATTAGGGTCAGTGGAGTGCAATCTCTATTATTTGCATATATAAAATATAACATAAATTCCTTTCGATTTAGCACATTGTCTCCTCTCATCCACACCCTCATTATAATGCACAATGTATGCACTATGCGGATAGGGTAGGAGAAGATAGTGTGCATTATAATGCACATTATCTCCCCCCACCGACCCTTATAATTATGCACATTTTTAGGGGGGAGACAATGTGCATAATGACATAGTGGCTAGTGCATATTGGCTAGTACTATATATAGATGAACATATTTCTTAGTAGAAAAATACAATGAAAGAACATAGTTTGTAATAAAACGAGAGACATTATATATTGAAATTCAAAAACATCTTGAATCAATCATGCCAAGAGGATTCAAAATGTATGTGCTTAATAACAAGCTAACGAATTGAGGCTTCCTCCATTGCCTTGAAATTTGTTGAATGGTTGTTTTGGATGTGGCTCCCCTGGTTGAGGCTCAACAATCTGTCCACATCTTTCCTTATCCCTTTGACATGACCTCCTTGGTCCTTAATATTGCTCTCAATATCACCAATTTTACTATCCAACAGAGAAATATGGTAGGAAATTTTCCTTAGGGATTCTACTACACCTTCAAGACGATCATGCAACATCCTTATCATTTGCTTGAGGTCGCAAATGTTAAGGCGAACCCAACAAAAATACTCTATCGAGGTCGACATTGCCTCGTTAGGATTACCAATAGCTCATTCGAGGTTAACTGATGCTAAAGAAATATTGAGGCCACCAAAAACAGACTTGATGTCCACTATGTCCCCAAGCAAAGATATCAAAAGCATAGACCAAGGGGAGTCTACCCACAATAGAAGGAAGAGGCCCAACCAATCCCAAATCTAAGATAGACATAAAATCTCGTCACCCACATAGATAATCCTCAATAGTCCTAAAAGAGAATTGCAGTCTCATCGTCGAGGGAAGCGATAGACCCTTCCGAGATTTCCTTCCTCTAAGTTAGCACCAGGATTCTCATAAACTATTCCTACTTCATACCTAACCAAGAGAAGGCTTAGCGCAAGTAATGCACAAAACTCATAGAAGGAATCCTCACACAATAAAATCCCACAGGTGCCCTAAGGCACAATAAACAACTCCATAATATCATAAGTGTGGACAACTAAGGAAATGTGCGAGATGATATCATCGAATGGGAGAGCAATAAAGGACGAGAAATTCATGGTACAAATGTCGAGGGTCGAGCGCCCATTCCCAAAGCTTATACTGCCACCTTGAAATGAAACGTGTAAAAAATCTATGTCCAAAGGTGATAGACTAAGGGATCCACCTCCTAAAGGGATGACCCCCTTTTTGAACACACAATCCCATATCCAATGTATCAACTTGGTTTGTCAGCTAGCTATCCACGAGCTCATTATTGTGACGACTTATATGAATGAGACTCTGTTTTTTGAGAAAGTGAATAGTCAACACTACAACTTCTCTCGAATGGAATCTTCTCGAGCTGAACCTTTCTGAGCATAGCGTATGACCAATAATGAATCTCCCAAAATAATTGCTTTTGGTAACTTGAAAGTAATTAGATATTTTACCTTCACAACAACACATGCTATTTAGCTTTATTATTAGACATGTGCTCCCATCCCATGTGAAAGTTGTCACTATAACTCCTCCTAGATAAAATAATACCCTGCACCTACCACCCATAATATCTATAAATTAATTAATTATAAGTAAAAGGATGAAATATTTAAATTTAATCTTGCACATTTTATATATTTTCAATGTAAATGAAGTGTATACATGTATTTTTTCAGATGGAAAGATCCACGGGAAACCCAACAATACTTCCCCACATTAGTGGATGGTAGAGGTGGTAAACCGTCGGCCATCCTAGCAGAAGGCCTAACCCCAAAGGACTCAAGCCTCGAACCCGTGACCTCCCCTAAACCGAGAGAGTGTAAGCACGTCTAACCAATTGAGCTAACCCTTGGGGCTAAAGTGTATATATATATATATATAAAGTGCGTGAAAATCCTTTATAAAATGTATATATATATTATATATATAAAGCGCGTGAAGTGTATATATATTTTGTAAATGAAGTTGACTAGGACTTCTGCAATTGCCCTTTGAACTTTGCGATAAACCAAAACCTTCGGGCATGTTCAAATCGTTTTTTTTTTCAAAAGGGGATGTCTTTAAATGGTATGGAATTCAAGTGAATAGGATAATGACTAGACTTTTACAATATTCCTTTTGAACTTTGTCATAAACCAAAACCTTTGGCCATGTTCAAATTGTTTTTCTTTGGTCAAAAGGAGGTTTTTTTTTTAATGGTATAAAGTTCACGTGAAGAGCATAATGACTAGGACTTTTACAATGTGCCCTTTGAACTTTGGGATAAACCAAAACCTTTGGCCACGTTCAATTTGACAAAAATGGTATAAAATTCAAGTAAAGAGCATAATGACCAGGACTTTTACAATCTGCCTTTTGAACTTTGGGACAAACCAACTACTTTAAGCAAGCATGCATAATGACAAGGACTTTTACACTGTGCCCTTTGAACTTGGATAAACCAAAACCTTTGGTAATGTTCAAATTGTGTATTTGCAAAAGGAGATTTTTTTTTAAAATTTATAATATTCAAGTGAAGGAGGGCATAATCACTGGGACTTTTACAATGTGCCCTTTGAGCACTGGGATAAACCAAATACTTTAGGACTTTTACAATGTGCCCTTTGAACACTAGGATAAACCAAATACTTTAGGACTTTTACAATGTGCCCTTTGAGCACTGGGATAAACCAAATATTTTAGGCATGTTCAAATTGTTTTTGGTATTTTATATATGGTTTAGTAATTAATGTGTTTTGAAAGTTGTCAAATTAATGTGGAGTTGTTTGGGTTTAGTAATTAATGTGTTTTGTAAGTTGTCAAATTAACTTGGAGTTGTTTAAGGGTAATGGATATTTGATAATTTGAATGGGATTCTATATATAGTTTAGAAATTAATGTGTTTTGAAAGTTGTCAAATTAAAGTGGAGTTGTTTAGGTTTAGTAATTAATGTGTTTTTAAAGTTGTCAAATTAACGTGGAGTTGTTTAAGGGTTACTTATATGAGTGGATTTTAAATAGATATTTGATAGTTTGAATTGTTTTAAAATGGGTTAAAGATTTTGGAGGTAAAGTTTAATTATTAAATTTTCAATAATAAAGTGTAATATTATTTTTGACAAAGTTTTTATCAAATTTAAAGATAATTTTTAATAAATAAATAAATAAAATTACCTCTTATCCCATGTTATTTGATTCAAAATTCAAAATTAATTACTTTCTATCTTTCGTTTCTTAATTTCTAGTATTTTATCAACTACTTTGTCTATGTACTCTAGTTATTTATGACTATGACCTATTGCTTTGTTGGTCAAATTTAACTCTAGTGCNCACATGTAGGGAGTGCCTTAACAATGGACCCTATGGCCAATTGGTCTATATTTTGGGGGCTACTAGATTTTTGAAGGACAAGGGGGTGGGCTTCGTTTCACTTATGTGTGCATGGATCATGAGATGATTTAATACAACCTCTTTGGGTGTAACCATGCATTAGACCATTGCCTCAAGGTGATCCATAACTTCAAGCCAGGCCCTCACAAGAATCGAACCTTTCCCACTGGTGAAAAACTCATCACTCTTCAACAATGAATCCAACCCCTTTGAACTCAAGAAAAATATTTTGAAATAGTAAAATTAAGAATAAAAAATCTAATAATTTAGAAAATAAAAATATGTTTATTTAATATTTAGTTAAATATAATATAATTATTTTATCAAATTTAAGTGTTTTTTTTAATTATTTAGTTTATTAAATTATGTAAATGTTTTATGATGATTATTATAGATAAAAATAATAATTCCAGTTTATTTGATTTTAAGTAAATTGGTAAGGAATTATTAGAATTGTTTTAACATTATGCTTGGAGAGAAACTTTCCTAATTCTATTTGGTTTTCATGTGTTAACAATTTATGAAGACATATACTTGTACATATATTTTGAAAGTTGAGATTTAATGTGTGTATACATATGGCATTTTAACATGATGTGTTTCTCACCCTCCACTTTATTTGTATCTCAAAGATTAAATATTATTTCTTCCTATGGTGTTTTAGGTTTTGTATGGTGCCCAATTTTACAATGAAAATCATGAAGGGTTGATTGGTCATTGCGGTCTTTTACAAAGTCCATTCTATAAGATCTCTGAGAGACTAAGCGAAGAACATATGGTTTACCTATTACTAGGATAAGATGAGGATGGATACTATCGAAGCTGCATGGGAATTATTTGATGTTAAATCAAGGGATTCAAGAGGAACACATTACTCTTGCTTGATACCAACAAGAATTTATAGTTATTGCATGGGAACACATCCATTTGAGAAGTATTTTAAATTTCGAATATTTTTATGTTGGAATTTCCCTTATTCCTTTTCTTGAATATACTGATGTGAATCACACTCTAATGGGTTCAATTATGCAGCGTCAAGCAATTCCACCTTTTTTTTATCTGAGAAGTGCATTACTAGAACCGGGTTGGAAAGTCAAGAAACTCATATTCAAGAAGTGTAGCTATAACTACACATATGGGAAGGATTGAATCTATTGATGCTACAAATATCACTTCATTGGTTAATGGAGACATTGCACAAACATAATTGGTTATATATGAACATTCTAATACCAATATTTAAAAAAAAAACTCAAGTTCATTAAGGGGAATGCGTAAAGAAGGGACAATAACTCCCCGAGCACAACTCGTAACTTTCATCATACTGTCCTCTCCAAAGAGAAATGCTCCCTAAAAGGTGTTGAGTTGAAATCTCATTTCAAGGATTCATGTAATTATGAGCTATTTAGTTGCAAGAGAACCAGGATCGTAGAAATCTTCCCTTGTTTCACCCAACTCTTTAGTCCTAAGACTGTTTTTCCTTCTCCAACCCTTCCTATCCTACTAAACAGGACAATTAATGCATTACACTTCTTAAATCAGGGTGGTCAATATGTGACCCCTAGATGCCTTCAACGTCCTTAAGTTGATTTCATAATTCCTATGAGGTGGAGACAATGGGGTTGGTCCATGGCATGCATTTTTCTTTTACCACATTTTGCTCGAATGTTTAAAAGGAGATAATACTCAAGTTATTTGCAAAGGCCTACTTAATCCTTCTTATACTTTAACTTCACCAAACGATCCCCTAACCTTGATCCAATCTCATCACCATCAACATTGCCTACTAATATGAACATCCCTAACTCCTTCCTTTAAGCTATCTTCCAAAGGCTTCCCCACACCTTAACTAAACATTGCCTCTCACAAAAATTCTTTCAAAATACGAATCATTTGTTCATAATGTTGAGCAATGTAGTATTTCTACTTTTCATTCCTTTTGGTTTTTTTTTCCATTTAATTATGTGTATTCATGTGATAAAAAATAATTATGTGTATTCATGTGATAAAAGAAACACCAATTTTGATTAAATAAACTAATAAACTTATGTGATCACTTCCTCCAAGGTCTTTCCCAACATGGATGGGAAAAACACCACCCATTCAACTAAGGGAAGTAATTCTCTTCTTTAATGACATAGATGTTGTACTTGTGGTTATTTTGTGCTTTTATATAGAAAGAAGATTCGTTATGGTTATTTTTCCTTTTATATAAAGGAAGATCAAACTCTTGAAGGATATTAAGATAGTATTATTTTTTGCTTTTATATAGAAAGAAGATTCATATATAAAAAAGATTCGTTATGGTTGTTTTTCCTTTTATATGAAAGGAAAATCAAACTCTAGTAGGATATTAAGACCATGAAAGCATAATATATGTGATATCATATTAACTTTGAATTTGGTAGGTCCTTGGCCAACAATATCATTAATGTGAGGTTTCTAACCATAATAGATTCCCATTTGCCAGTAAGCCCATCCTAAGGTTGATATTTGTAGACTTTTTAAGAGTAAGGCCATAATTTTTATGATATTTGGTTTATGAATGAATTTCTAAACAATGCTCAACAACGGTTGATTTTCATTTTTTTCTTGTAATTGTAATACATTTTGGGATGTTTGCAGATGTTGGATGTGAATACTTCTCATTCTTAACATAGTTGTCATGGATACAAAGAGACTTGTGTTTATGGTAGAGACGAGTTAAAAAGATTTCTTGTGATTTCATATGCATGTAAGGAGAGTTGACAAGGCCTTGTTTAAAGTTTAAGCAATTTATGGTAGTTATACATAAGTTTTATGTATTGGTTTTAATAAACGTTCAAGATTTGACATTTTTTCATGAACACATGGGTTAAACACATTATGTTTACTTTGATAGGAGGAAATGGCAAAGTTGCTTAATAAGTATGACAATCATTATTGTCTGCTCAAACATCTTTGTAATTTGAACCAAAGTCGGATGAGATCAATGGTTAATGGATGAACTCTTACTACATTTACAACTTACTATATTCCTCCTTATGTCATTGAAGAAATCACAGGCTCTTTGTTATTTCTTGATTTCCTTCACTTCAACATTCCCTTCAACCATATGAAAGACATTATATTAATGTAATAAATAGTTTTTGATAATAATAATAATCTAATTTAGAGGTCACAATCTATCTAGTCACCAATTTGATGTATGATACCCCCTTATTTGTTAGACAATAGATCCTTACATGTAATGATTGGACTATTAAACTTTATGGCGTTGTAAATACCCTATCCCCTTCCAAATTTGGACTTATTGCCTCTTAAAAAGAAACACATTCTTGAATGTTAAATCCACTCCAAATATAACATCATAAAAACAATATATATTTATTTTTAATTGAAATTATCTCAACTATGAAACTATATGGAATGTAACGTACTCGACCCCAAACACATCATCAGGGTTTGAATACTTTTGAGATTCTAACAAAAAAAGTCTAATTATAGGTTAAGCATGCAAAGTATTGTTCTTAAGGTTAGGCTAATATGCCAACAAGCCAAAATAATCAAAACTTGTTAAAACATTCATCCATTAAGGAAGATTGCCCTTCCAATGCAACCTAGTTCCCCAATCCACATGTAATGCAGTGTAATGACATATGAATACATTCGAACCATAACCTCTTCACATGTGTATTGACTATCATCACACCTATGGGAAGCCTCCCATAGCCATATAACAAACTAATAAATCAGATTTTCCTAGATTCATAGAGCTTCATTTTCGACAGTAAACAATTCAACATTTCATCGAACTATGGGGGTAGAATTTAGATATCTAACTATATCATAATTTTAGAAATAAATTCATCTTTCAAATCCATCTCTGATCTAATCCAGTGCAACCATACACGGCCATATGGTTTTCCTTAAGGATCAGTCTGTCTAATGCTCATAATTTCATAAACAATCTAGCCTCTAACACCACTGTAAATCAACATCACTAGATTTCCTCAAAGCATAATTACACCCTAATGTATATCAAATATAATACATAAAATTGTTAGTCTATAAGCCATGTGGGACCTAATATGGTACAACAATATATGGCCATATGGCAGCCCAAATATCAAACCTAGAATTGTTCATAATCCATAAGCAATCAAACTTCTAAAACAACCATTCAATCAACAAACCACACTCACTTAAGTAGCAGATTTATAACACTACTTTGGATCATATTTTTCCACATTATATTTCAGTCATAAATCCCATGGATTCTCTAATCGAGAAAAACCATACATGACCATATGGGCAGTCCTAAAATTAGACCGGTTAATAATCATAAATTCTATAAACAACTAGCTACTAACCACTAGTATAACACAACGACATACCTCTTCTATGAGCTGCCAATTTATCAACATTGATTAGCTATTCATTAGGAGCATATATACAAATTAAAAACATATAATGATAGAGAGATCTATCATCATACATGGGTACATGTACAACAACATACATAAATAGCATAACTAGCATAAATACTTATCTTTTATAAGGGCACAAGTAGCATCGACTACACAACTTTCCTGCAAGCCTTAGCAAAGATCAAGAAAATCCACCTTTGCATTTCACCCCTGATGTGAGGTCTTGGATCCACACACTAAGGAACTTTGATTTATCCAAGACTTGGCATCTTTATCCCAATTTAGATAAATTCGTAAACAACTTTGACTAGAGCATGAAGCAATCTCGAAAACCCTCTTGCGTGCCATCCTATTTATCTTGCTCTTGTGCATTAAGTACTTAATCATATCCATGCTCCCAAACAAAAAATAATAATTCTATGAAGATAATAAGATAGCATATATTCCATTCCATAGATTCTATAGAGGCTGTTAGTACTTCATCATTCTAAGCAAAGGCATTTTTTAAATAGTGGGTGCTATTATTGGATATTTTATAAAATCTAGATCCATAACCAATAACCTCGTAATAAGTAATAAGCTTAAGGGAACTATACGATGGGAGTACTCGGGGCTAACAACTCTCCATTAAGAAATTATGTTGAGAGATGAGATGAGATCAGATTTAACCTTTGTGAAAGGTAAAAAATTATTTACTTTTACCAATTCGTCTTGCATCACTTAAAATCAATTTACAATTCGTCTTACATCACTTAAAAGATAGGTAAAGTCATGAAAATAAATTTTGGGTTGACTTATAATATGTTACATTCATAGTAACTAAGAATTCAAAATTTCCATTTCCAAATTTTATTTGATTATAAAAATAACTTAATAAGTTAAATTAATTAATTATTTATTATAAATTTGATAAACTAAAATTTATAGCACATTAAATTTATAAATAATAAATATGATAATGATAGTTATCAAAGTCCAATAAGGCCAACTTTAGTATATCATACCTAAACAAAGGTACACAATCACATGGTTTTCTTTAGAATTTTATTTATGTGCTTGAAAATCTTTAAGAGAAGTAAATCTAGATCACCATATTGGTGATGAGTTAAAATGTTAGGAATACCAGTATTGTTGAAAATATTTTGAAATTGCACTCTAATGTGGGTGTACACAAGAAATTCTACGAGAACGTGTTTTTTATCTTCAACCCTATTAGTCTCATAAAGATGACAAATTCTTTCATTGCACGACATTTTAGGAACTATCCAGTGCCTTGCTTCATTATGGAGCTTGTGATAGTTTAGGTTATTATTTTAGCAATGTTCATTTTCTTCTTTATCCTAGTTAAAACAAAGAGATACTTTTGATCTTCTAGTTGAAGGTTGATCACCTCCTTATAATATCTTAATTTTCTCTTATTTGTTAATTACGCATCGCACCACAATTTCTCATTAAATTTAGATGTAATAATACTTTTATTATTATTACTATTTTGTAAAGTGACCTCTTCCTCAACTCCGTGATGATTTATCCAATACATGGTGTTTTTATGCCAACCTCGCTTAATACGTAGGTTGTTTTGACTAGAGTATGAAGCAATCATAAAATCATATTGTCTCCCATGTTGTTTATCTCGTTCTTGCGCATTAGGTACTAGTCATGGCCATGGTCTCAATGGGAAAGAGACTTGCTTCTAAGAGGACGGTAATATAGGATGTATTGCCGTTAATTTCGAGATTATATGTTATAAGGAACTTTTTTATTTGCTCCATCCTTCTACACGATCCTCTAGAGATGCTTCAACCCCAGACTTCACATGTGGCGAGAGTCTCAAAGAGGAGTTTCTTCTCGTCCCAAGACCTGCTCATTTACAATTGTTTTCAAGACCATAATAATATTTCCACCCTCTATTATTCATTTTCTCAATGCTATAGTTCAAGTATCTTGTGATGAAGATCGATTTCAAGATATTTGTATGAATTCACTTCCTCCTAGTTGTTGTTTTTATACATGAAATTGGCATAAGTGATCTTTTGAGATTTCATTATCATAACCTTTGTTACGCCAGTGTTAATAGTCATACATGTACTAGAAAAAACTCATGAGAATTTTTAGATGCTTATTGATATCGTAGGTACTCCTCACCATAAGAACAAATCATTAGCTTAAAGAAGAAGGATGATGACTATACTAGTCAAAGTCGTCCTAGCACAACCAATGTCTTCCAAACAACCCTCTCGTTTTTCAATGTATATATTACTACCAAAAAGGGTAGGGGACAAGGGAAAACCTTGCTTGGCTCCTATATTACAATTAATTTCTTCTGACAACCCTCAGGGTTCCTAAAATTTTCAATAACCTTCTTGCACAAACTTATTGCAACAACTCTCAACTTGAAAGGGACTTTTAACCCTTCTAATATATGACAAAGGTTAGTTCTAGGAACTATTCAAATGCTTTTCTAAAGTCAACAAAGCAACACTGAAGATTGGTCTTACTAGACACCCCTCAGTAAGGGTCACTACAACAAAACCTTGTCATTGGCATCCCTTTTAACTTCCTTTTTTGCTTCCATTATGAAAAGTCAGTTTTATTTCCTGCGCCAAGTTTAGCACCTGATTTAGTGCCAGGTTTCCTGAGTGACTAAATAAAAGTGAGGGAAGATTTTCAAAAAGAAAGCTAAGTAATATCAAAGGTTAAAAATTAGCATTTGTCTCAATCCTCATGTGTTGGAGGGAATTTCAATTATTTTAATTAAAATCCCTAATTTTTTTATATAAAAGCCCCTCAAAACCTAGTCTTTCATTCTTTCCTCATTTCTTCTTTCTTTCTCTTCTCTTCTCCACTCTTCTCCTTTCTCCCTTAAAGTTTTCTCTCTTAGGATTTTATCCTCATTGAGGACAGGGTTTTGGTTTCATGGAGGAATTTCCATGAGGAAGATAATGGATTCTCGTTCTTGTTTCCTCTTTCCTCCTTTTTTTCTTTCATCGATTTACTACTGTTTATTGTTATTTTTTTATTACAGGTTTAAGATTTCATGTATGGCGGAGAAGGTTTCATTAAAGAACCTCCATAACAAAGGTAATGACTTCTCCCTTCCTTTATCCTACTTCTTTCCTTTTATTTATTTATTTATTTATCTATTTTCTAATGTTTATTGTTGTTTTATTATTCCAAGTTTAGGGTTTCATACACGGAGACTATGGTTTCATGGTGGAACCTCCATAAGGAAGGTAATGGATTCTCCCTTCCCTTCTCGTTTTTCCATCCTCTTTTGCTTTACTTTTTCTTTATTGTTTTTCTAGTGTTTATTGTTTTTTATTGTTGCAAGTTTAGTAGAAAACGGAGAAAAAAATAACATTTTGGTTGTTTTATTTATTCCATAAATCTAGTTCATGGGTATGGATTAAGGAATCCTTGCATTAATGTAAGGTGATTTGGGTTCAAATCCTTGCACCCATCTATCTTTTATTACTTTTCTGTTTGTATTCACTTGTTTACATGCATATGTTAGTTTATTTCATTTCGAATTTGCACCTTTCTAAGGTATCTTTTTTGCGGGAATGTAGCTCAAGTAATGTTTTTACCTTTTGGTAAGTGATCTAGGTTCAAATCCTAGCATTCTTATAACATTTTCCATTTCTATTTTCATTTTTAACCATTTTCCATTTGTGTTTTAATAAGTTCTAATTTGCACTAGGTTAGTTTAGTTCTAGTTCAAATTTGCACTTTTAATCATATTTTTTTGTGGGAATGTAGCTCAAATAAAGCTTTTGTCTCTTGGCAAGTAATCTAGGTTCAAATCCTGGGATTTCCATACCATTTTTTCTTTTAGTTTCACCATTTTTTTATATTTTCGTAAATTTAATTTATAGACAACTGTCACTAAATTAAGCACTAATCCTTGGTGCTAAAGCTAGTGCTAATCCTTGGTGCTCAACTTGATGCTAATAGCGGTGCTACTTTAGGTGGTTTAAAAAATGCAGTTTTGCGTAAGGTTTAGTGTTGTTTTTTCCAACTCAACTGGAATTTTTTATTATTAAAAATGACGTTAAATAAAGAGTGAATTGTTTGTTTTGTTGTAGTGTGTGCTAAGCAAAACAAGATGATTCAAAGTGAAATGATAATTCCTAAATATTACCTAGCCTTTATCTCTTTTTTGTGATTTTCTAGTCATATGTTGATCTTCTTTTTCAAAATAATTCTATATAACTTAGCTTAAAAAAACTTAATATTAATAATCCTCTAATATAAATAAATATTTTTAAATATTATGT
The DNA here is from genome assembly GCA_001517045.1 of Pseudotsuga menziesii. Lineage (NCBI taxonomy): Eukaryota > Viridiplantae > Streptophyta > Pinopsida > Pinales > Pinaceae > Pseudotsuga > Pseudotsuga menziesii. The sequence continues at coordinate 112,860 of LPNX010876283.1, forward strand.
TAAAAGCTTAAATTAAAATTATATAAATAAAAAGTCCTATTAATACAATATAAATTTAATTTGTATATGATTGATGAAAAAATAAACAAACAAAAACAACTTTAACATAAGTTTCAATTTTAAAAATTGAATTCATTATTATTTTTTTATTTATGTTTAAATATATATAATATAATGTGTAGAATTTTAAATTATTTGATAACTTTAAGATTAAATTAAATTTATGTTTTTGAAGTTGCACGAATTATTTTTGCTAAATTAAATTTATGTTTTTGAAGCACGAATTATTTTTGCTCTGACTGTACTATACACTTAAATGAGCCCATGTTCTAGAGAGACAATGCAAAATACTTCAAACACATCACATAGAGTTTATACATATGGTTATGTCGATGTTATTAGTCTAGCCAAAACATAAATTGCATTTTTAATCTGCAAATTAAAGTGTTTTGAATTAGCATTAATCCAATTTCATGTTACAATTTTTTTTAATTTTTATAAAATACAATTTATAAAATTGAATTTTTTAATTAAATGTAATTTTTCAAAAATTTAAATTTTATTTATTTCATTTTTTCATTGATCAAATAGATTATTAATGGTATATAAATATCTTGTTTTAGGAAACAGAGTTTGTAAATATCTTTTAGCTTGATGCAGTAATAGAAGGGCCTTTTGTTACTTAAAAAAATGGTATATAAATATCCAATAAAATGGCTTAATTTTTTAAACACAAGACATAAAACTAAAAATATTTAATATAATTTTTTTTTATTGACCATGCTGTTCACATGACATTGTTGACTTTTGTGTACTAAAAAACAAAAAAAGTGTTGTCTTATTTTGATTTTTATGTAACCATTTATTTTAATGTTTTTATAAGGACAAATACTTAATTGATGTGACAAGTCTTTAACGTTGTTATGTCCTTTTGATTTATTCTTGCTTTTTCAATTTCTATATTCAACCTACATCTAATTACTTTCTCAATTCTTATTTTTGGCATGGACTAGCCACTTTGTGGCATACTTACTTGTGGTTGTAATAATTACTAACATACTTACTTGTGGTTGTAATAATTACAAATATGATAAAATAAGAAAAAGATATGACAATATAGTTATAAAATTCAAAGATTATATAAGTCATAGTTTCAAATCTGGTCGAGTTCCTCCAAATCACCGACCACTAGTGTGACTAGGACTTAAGCTATCCTCCTTCCAAATATTCTAACGAAGAGGTGGATCCCATAAGATTCTCTCTCTCTTTCTCTCTCTCTCTCTCTATATATATATTATATCTATATAGTCAACATGAGTACACAAGTATGTTGACTTGTGAAATAAAGTCTTTCGCTATGTTGTTCTCATTAAGGTATATATTCCACTAATTTTTTCCATGACTTTCCCTTAGCCCCAACGTTTATCACAATCACTAGTCTAATAACCATAGGCACATTCATGAGTGCCCTAGGCGAGACTTGAAACTTGAAGGGACTTCAACATCTTCATTCTTCAATTAACTTAATATTATTGCATTCAACTCAAAACCAAGGCCAATTACAATAGAGGAGTATTTTTATAGTTTTGGTGAATAAAAATAGATCCCATGAGGTTTTCCTTGGAATACATATAGTCAACATGAATGCACAAGTATCTAGATTTGTTAAGCAAGTGTTTGGCTAAGCTGTTGTCATTCGGGTATTTATTCCAGTAAATTCATCCATGGCTTTCCTTTAGCTACAATATATATTACAAGTATTGGTGTACAATGAAGCGACAAGTATACACATGAGTGTGTACTATGTGACAGTTCAGCCTTGAGAGCACAAGTAGGTACTTGTGAAATCAAGTTTTTGGCTAAGTTGTTGTCATTAGGGTATCTATTCCACTAAATTCAACTATGAATTTCCCTTATCCCGAGTCATTATCACAAGTACTGGTGCAATAAACACAAACAAATGCATGAGTGTGTCCTAGGTTAGACTTGAACCTTAGAGGGATTTCAACATCTTCAATATTTCACTCTATATATGTTATTTCATTAAACTCAAAACCAAGATCAATTACACAAGAGGAATAATCTTATTCCCTTAGCCCCAGTCACAAGTACTAGTGTGCAATAATTACAAGAATATGCACGAGCGTTTCTTAGGTGAGACTTGATCGATCCAAATTCCTATGAACAGACGGGTGGGGAACAGTTCGATTGAATGAATCGAGCACTATTATGGCAGAAGCATTTAAAGAATAAGCAAAAGCAGGAAATACACTACACAGACAGAAAGTAAAACACACAGACAAATTGTAAGAATTCGAACCAATCTCTGCTATTCGATTACTGCTCTCTTACTTGCTTGTAATTTACAATAGCATACATGCTTATATAGGATGCTGAGACGCTTGGTTTACTACCAAGCATATGCATGAGGATGTCCTAGGTGAGACTTGAAATTTGGAGGGACTTCAACATCTTCATTCTTTCAATAACTTAATATTATTGCATTAAATTCAAGACCAAGACCAATTACATCAGAAAGGTACTTTTATCATTTTGTTGAAGAAAAATATGTTTCGTTTAAAGTTTATATACTGTTAAATCAAAAGAAAATAAAAAAATACTAGAATTAGATAATAATTATAAAAAGTTTATCCATCTTGTTGTGGTATAGTTGCAACTTAGTGCAATTGTTGCGGGGATGATACAGGTTCAAATCTTAGAGTGATTTCTCGTCTCCTACATGGGCTCTACCTATTGTGGCTTGCAATTTTTTGTCTTTAGAGCATGCACTCTTTTTTTTTCCTTTAGAGCACGCACTCTTAAATGTCATCGAAATAATAGTATTTTTGGGCTTTGCGCTCATAATTATTGCAACACATAGAAAATTATTTCCAATCTAAGTTAGCTTAATACTAACAACCTGATCTTGGTTAATAAAAAAGCTACAGGATGGGACTGCATTGTTATTTGGTTTTCATTCCATTAGAATTTTTCCCTCTATAAAAAATGATAAATAGTGTATTAAATAATATAAGTACCTATGAATGCGAGGAGCACTGGATCTCCAAGTTTATAGGATGATAGATATGGTTGAAGGCATGGGTAGGATTTGTTTCAACTCTATTTGTGTTTGTATCCAAGAAGACATCTTCTAGAAAGAGACTACTCTTGGTTGGAGTCACTATAGGAATTTAAGTACACTACTTATGGTCGATGCCATTGGTACAACACTTCTTAAGGACTCTGTGTGAAAAGTTTAGTAAAAATGATTTCTTTCTAGAGTATGAGGTCAACCTACTTTCAATTCACATAATATTGCTCGATTTAAAATTGCTAATAAGGAGCATTGGTGTCCCCGTGACATGTGTAATAGGCATGTCAATACAAGCCAAGACAATGAGCTTAGATGAGGATGCCACGTGTGGTGTGGCAAGTGTGTTGTCAAGTGGTGGTTGCCTCTTAGAATTCTCGCGAACTGTTGTAACTTTCATGATTTTCCATTTAAGGAGAATGTACAATACTGTACTTCGAATCGAATTTTGCTTGCACCCCCTTGCTCGTCACTATGTTTTGGCATTCATAGCCACTCATGTCATCCTTTACCATGATGGAACCGCCTATAGTAAGGAGAAAAAATTTCTTTTTTAGAAGCGCTCTAGTTGGAGCTCCCCTTGCAAACGCATCACTAAGCCTAATTGTCATCCTAGCCTTGAGACTAGCTTCGTTCTAGTGTCCCGCATCTTCAACTTATGTGGGGAGGGTCACTAGTATTTGATCTAGCCCCTTGGTTGGGACATTGGAAGCATGGTTCACATGAATAAAACCATGAGGAAAACCTCCAACGGGCCCATGCGAACTCACATGCCCAGGGCCCTCAAGTACATGGAAGGTAGGGTTTGCAAGGAAATCAAATTCCCTAGTGTGCAAGAGTTCGAGGAGGAGTATGGTGATTTGATTAACGACTTAGGGTATTCCCGTATGAGAGAGACCTCTCACACCCACACCTTGGGTCTCTTATGGTCTATGAAGTCCCTCTTCAGCATGACCCTTGATGATAGAAGGAAGGCGCAGAGTAGGAAGCTAAGGACACACAGTCCATCTCAACTACGATCCACAACATCGAGATTGGGCCGCAATGCATTGCTCGCAAATAGGTAGCCGTCGATGAATAAGTAAATTCCAAATCAGATATTATAGCTCGTGATATTATTGGGGAGCACTTCAACCGGCCTCCTCTATCCAACCCAGCAACCACGCAACAGAACTTTCATCGTTTCCCCAAGTTAGTCAAGCGAGCAATCAAGCAATACTACCAGGTGTTGGTCCGTCTCTCATTACCAGCTCTGATGATGACTAGGATTAGCTTCGGTTTTCATGATAGCACTATCTTTTTAAAATGATCAAAGATGTATGCATTCTAAATTCAGTGGGTCATAACCCCTGGCCTATGGGGGTTATATTGTAGATACCTTAAGTTTTAGTGGTTAGACAATAGCTCAAACATGTCTCATAGATATTTTTAGGTTTTGGTAGCTTGGCATATCTTTGACAACCAATCTCTTTTTGCTCAAAGCTTCTTGACCTTTGCTATGTACTGTATTTTCTTTTTATTAACATAATATAATCGCGAACCTTAAAAAAAGGAGTATAGGTGGCCCCTATGTTATTTCTTAAGATGGAAATTAAGGTCCACATTGCATATGCAGGTTATTAAAAACTTAGCCTTTGAGTCTTTTGAGGCCTCTAAATACTCTTTATTGAATGTACTCCTATAAGTCAAGGATGTAGAGTGTTCATTTTAAGGAAATAAAACTAAGACCAAGCCTAAATAAAGATGTTGTGAGGGGCAATCTTCATTATTTACCTATATTAATAATAACATACATTTTTCTATTTTTTAATATGCATTTTTAATATTTATAATTTAAAAAAATATTAAACACAACATAACTGATGGAAGTTGTATTTTTTCTCATAATTTTTTATTTTTTAAGAACTAGAATATAACTCTTGATATTGAAAACTTGTGCCTTTCATTACTTCAACTTACATATTAAAACAAGAGCCACGAGATGCCAATGTCCCCGGCGTTGCCAGTAACCCTTTCTATAAGACAGTAGCTATAGAAGCTTGTGTGATGTACTTGACCTTTGATGGATTGAAGAAATGTAGCCTGATTTACATGTTGTTTTATAATTGCAAGGGTCTATACCAATGACAAAAACCAAAGCAGGACTAGTTATTTTCGACTAGCCTTAATCTCCCTGACGAAAACTATAAAAACAAAAACCTAAAATAAGAACATATAATCTTCTTTGTTTTATAGTAAGAGCTAGTTGCTTACTTCTATATTATACCATATTTATCATGCATATTGAGATTTAAATTACTTATCATTATAATATATAAATCATATTAAATGTTTATAAAATTTTATAAAACATAGCAAAAATAAATAAATAAAGCACTTCTAATATTTTATTAAAATATAAAAAACAAAGTGAAAATGAAACTATTGAAAACTCAAAATATAAATGATATATAACCAACCACATATCAACGACATTGGATCGCATTTAATTTGGTGGATGATATTTATTATTATCAGGAAGATGAAAAATATTGAATCCAAACCAAAGGAGAAGCTTAATCCATCAGATGGAGGCTTGGATTCGAAGAAGGATAAGTAAAAAAAGTTTGAAAAGACCAAGTGTACCTATTGCAAGAAAGGAAACCATCCAGAGAGTTCCTGTATGAAGAAAATTATAGATCAAATGGCCAAACTTCTTGAATAGAACCACATTGCACTCCTAGAAGGTGCAAGGAAGACTTATTCTAGAAGCAAGACAGATCATCATGAGAGATGCCATGCACTAAAGGCTGGATTTTCACAATATCAATCCTTCCTCATAGACTCCAGAGGCTCCAACCACATGGATGTCTCCAACGAGCGATTTTATTCTTTAGATCTCATTGATGGCCCAAGTATTCACATGGGAGGTGATACTTAGATCCCAGCTGAAGGGAAAGACACAATACATCTCGAACATGGAGATTTCAACAATGTTGTGTATGCACTTATTTAGCAACAAACTTGTTATCTATTTATCAGATGACACACACTGGTTCACCAAAGAGAGTTTTTTTTAACCTGACACAATTGAGATATCAGTTATCTTTTCTAGTAAGCTGATAACTAAAGGTGTTATAAACCATGCCTCCAGGGCATATGAGTTCTCACACTTTTTTCCACACTCACATCAAAGTTCCCTCTTGACCCATTCTAATGAGACAAGGAGACTCTGGTATGAGGTATTTGACCATCTGAACTTCAAGTACTTGCAACAATTTCACAATGAAGAAATGGTTGAAGGATTTCCCCTCATAAAGTTCTCTCAAGGAGTCTGTAAAGGTTGCTTGGTAGGGAAGTATCCAAAGCAAAATTATGATGTTGGGAAGGAAAGAAGAGGTATGTCCACACTTGATTTGATACAAAGTGATGTCTCAGGACCAATGCCTACAACTTCTATGAATGGATCCATATACTTTCTGGCCTTCATAGATGACTATTCCAGGTTGTGTTGGATCTATTTTCTTAAGCAGAGGTTTGAGGTGTTTGATACCTTCAAAGTTTTCAAGGCCTTAGTTGAAAACATTGATGGAAATAAGATTAAAGCACTCAGATATGAGAAAAGAGGGGATTACATAAAAATAGAGTTTCAACGAATATGTGCTTCTAAGGGCATGAAAATGCAACATTTTGTCCCATACACACCACAACAAAATGGTGTAGATAAGAAAAGAACCGACCATTGAAAGAAATGGCCACCTGCATGCTTGAAGTAAGGGATCTTCCAGCGTATCTCTGGGTAGAAGTAGTGAAATGTCCTGCGTATATCCAAAATATGGTACCTCATAAGTTGATGGACGCGGTCACTCCATTTGAAGCACTGATGGGACATAATCCCGATGTCTCACATCTGAGGATTTTGGGTTCCAAAGCATGGGCTGGAATCCCATCTGAAAAAAGAAAATCCCTTCAACCCCAGAGTAACAAATTCATTGTGCTGGGATACAAAAAAGATGCAAAAGATTAAAAGCCAATGGAGATTTCAACACGGAGATGTTTCATTGAAAGACGTGTCCAATTCAATGAATATCCAGTGCAAGATCTATAGCCAGTTGAATAGGAAGGTAGATCTTATTATCCTACACCATTTGCATATGATGAATATTAGAATGATATTTCTTCTAATGATTTAGATTCATAATTCAAAGATGAGGACCAAGTGGAACCGACTCTTGATGTTGAGAATGAAGATCAAGCAGATCCAAATCCAAATCCAACTCTTGCTCCCAATCCTAGGCCTAAATGGGCTCAACAACTCATTGAAGTTGGTGTGAACAATGTCGGGGATCCATCTGATCTAGATGGATCAGATGGATCAGATGAGAATCATGCATGATGTCATACAGATCCACTTCTCCTATGGAGGTACTACGTGATGGTGGGGTTTGATCCACAGTCCTACAAAGAGTATTTCCATGACCCAAGATGGCAGGATGCCATGGATGAGGAATGCAAATCATTGCATAACAATAATACATGGGATATTGTCTCTCTTCTTCTAGGGAGAAAGTTTAGGCTTCGCTATTTTGTTGGTGCTTGGTTAGATCTGGTTGGTTTCACTGACTTATATTGGGCTGGAGACAATACTGACAAAAAATTTACTTTAAGGTTTGTGTTCATGTTGGGATCAATCCCAATTTGTTGGTCAAGCAGGAATCAAGAAGCTCTTGCACTCTCTTCAGCTGAAGTAGAGTACAGGGGGGTTGTGAATACTGCAATTCAGGGAATTTGGTTACATGGGATTCAGACAGAGTTTGGCATTCACACTTATCCTTCAGTGGAAATTTTCTGTGATAATCAAAGTGCAATTAAGATTTCTAGTGATCCAATACAAAAGTAGCGGACCAAACACATAGAGGTTAATATGCACTATATTAGGGAACTAGTGCACAATAGGACCATCACATTGCATTATTTCCCTACAGAGGAGTAGGTTGTAAACATTTTTACAAAGTCTTTCACTCAAAAGAGATTTGTCTATCTGAGGTCTCTGCTTGGTGTGAAGGCTTGATTGAGTTCCCTGACTGCTAATTTTGTAAGGGGGGGTGGATCCCATGAGGTTTTCCTCGTTTCCTTAGTTTCATGAGTGGTTAGTTTTTCGTTATGGTTGTATGGGTGACCTTTGATCTCAATTTACAGGGCCCAGGTTGTCCAAGTTTGGATTAAGGGAGGGTGTTAGGATTATTTAATAATCCTCCCTTGTCCACCTTAGTCATTTTGTCAATATCCTAGTTTAGGATGATCTTATCACTTTCATAGTGTTATGAAGATGTTGTATGGGGCCCACTAGCCACTTGATGAACCCTCATGCATGAATTTAGGAGCTTTGGAGACCAATCCCTATATTTTAGAAGCCCACTCAGTGTTCTAGGAGTCTCACCTTTAGTTCACCCTCACTTGAGTGGAGTCAAGCTCCAATGGCCACTTTAAGTTAGCCAAGTCTCGTAATGCTCCTCTCTTGCATGAATTTTGCATGATTTAAGGATGAAGGAACCCATGCTCACCTACCATACTCAATTAACTGATTGTTAACTGATTCAGCTGTTCAGAGTTGCACTAGTGATGTCTATAGTGGTGATTTTTCCTATGCTAGTCATGTCTTAGTCAAGGATTTGAATCAGTCTTGGGATATTCGAATTTCGTCCTTTGTACTATGTATTGTTCATATACATATTAGTGAATATTGTTACCAGTTATTGTTGTCAATCTGTGTTTCTTTTTGCTTAATTTCATAGTGCATTTTTAAAATTTTTTACACTACAATTCATCATTCTTCCTAATTCTTTCATTGTAAGGTATTATTCAGCCTGATGATCTCTTGTGAATCATAATTTCACAGGCAATGTATTGAGAAACACATATACCAAACCAGGAGTAATCTTGCATTATATAGTTCCCATCTAGCTATTTTTTCCGTCATGTCACATTTTTTAATGAAGGTTCACACAAGGCATAATTTCTCTATGTATGGTACGGTATGGTGGTTGCAATTGTCAATGAATGAATATTCAGGACTAGTGAGTAGGTAGGTAAAAAATATATACTTTTTATTTCCATGATGTCTTAGGTTTTGTTGAAACTCATATTCACAATGAAACTTATA
>LPNX010876283.1:123011-139785 GCA_001517045.1 Pseudotsuga menziesii
ACACTTCATGTATAATCCTTAATAAACTTCAACACAACTGAACCCAAACAAACCTTGGACAAAATAACAAAAACATATGTTGGAGACCTATACACAAAATGATGTATCAAATTAATATACTTTTGAAAGATAAACCTGCACATATTATGTAAATGAATTCATATGATAAGTTTGTTTGAAGTGGAACTAGAAATACAATAGTGAGGAGAGATAAAACAATATCATTATGAAATAAACAACATATTTCAAATGATTGAGCATAACAAATGCCCAAGTAGGGTAGGGCATTATGTAACTTGTTCTATGATGGATTTGTATTAAATAATTTAATATTAAATATGAATTTTATTGAAACTAAGTTTTATATAGAGTGTCACTATTATGATGGATGATATCCTGAACTTTTTACAATTATAATAATAGTTTTTGAGTAAATATTATATTCAAAGTAAATAATGATAATAATAATAATTATTATTATTAAGTTGAAGGTGGCTCTCGAGGCTTCGTAGTCTGTCGAGAGTTTTTCATGAGCCGCCATTTGTCATATTCTAAAATCTTTTTTATGTCCCCGACAAGGGGATATATATGAATCGTCCAAGGCCATTATTTGGAGCAATTTGTAATACTTAAAAAAAAACATAGAAGTTAGACTAAAGCTGTCTATTATTTTTTAGTTTCTTAAATGTCTATTTTTTAAGCTTATTATTGGTCTAGTCGACATGATGTTTCCTTGGGTTCATGTGTCCCAGGACTCGGGTGCATATACCAGCAATGCTATAATGCTCTTCGTAAACAATACCTCCTTTAATATTTCAGATTTCAAGATCCCTCCTTTAATATTTGGCTATGCATCTTTATTGATGGGCTCCAGCGCAAATGGATTCGGTGCATAGTGCTCAACTGCTGCACATTGACCCTATAATGCTTTTGCCATTCCGAATTGGTATAGGTTGCCACCACGCCCAAATCATTTCACAGATTGATCTGGCTTTATGGGTTTCATCCACCCTGTACTTAAATGGGTTAAAAAATAGAAAAGAAAGAAAATGCAACTAGGGTTTCAAGGCAGTGGGGTAGGAGCCCCACGTACAAAGTGAGTAGTAGGTGGAGTAATTATATCTGCCTATCCATCTGGTACCAATTCCGTGTCAATATATTAAACTGAGTGTTGCATGAAGACCTGCATTTCTCAGTATGTGAAGTGCTGCCAACATCTTCGTTGAGCAAGCTTTGCTATCATTGTTGTTGTTGCTTGCGAGAAAAGTGTTTCTTCTGTTGGTTTTTTCGATATGTACACATTTTGGTTCTAAATTAAAACATTTACATTTACATATAAAATGGGGAAGCATGAACAAATGGATTTTACATCAATGGAAACAGATATTCGTATAGTGATGCATATGTTAACAGGAACAAAACTGCCAATGGTCATGCATTTCATCATGTTAATGGGAACGACAACAACGACATTACCACAGTGTCGGGGATTCGAAACCGCGCTTTCAGAGATGGACGATGCAACTACTTTTGGTATGGAGAAGAAATTGAGCCGCCATTTGTCGAGAGTTTTTCATGAGCCGCCATTTGTCATATTCTAAAATCTTTTTTATGTCCCCGACAAGGGGATATATATGAATCGTCCAGGGCCATTATTTGGAGCAATTTGTAATACTTTAAAAAAAACATAGAAGTTAGACTAAAGCTGTCTATTATTTTTTAGTTTCTTAAATGTCTATTTTTTAAGCTTATTATTGGTCTAGTCGACATGATGTTTCCTTGGGTTCCTGTGTCCCAGGACCCGGGTGCATATACCAGCAATGCTATAATGCTCTTCGTAAACAATACCTCCTTTAATGTTTCAGATTTCAAGATCCCTCCTTTAATATTTGGCTATGCATCTTTATTGATGGGCTCCAACGCAAATGGATTCGGTGCATATTGCTCAACTGCTGCACATTGACCCTATAGTGCTTTTGCCATTCCGAACTGGTATAGGTTTCCGCCACGCCCAAATCATTTCACAGATTGATCTGGCTTTATGGGTTTCATCCACCCTGTACTTAAATGGGTTAAAAAATAGAAAAGAAAGAAAATGCAACTAGGGTTTCAAGGCAGTGGGGTAGGAGCCCCACATACAAAGTGAGTAGTAGGTGGAGTAATTATATCTACCTATCCATCTGGTACCAATTCCGTGTCAATATATTAAACTGACTGTTGCATGAAGACCTACATTTCTCGGTATGTGAAGTGCTGCCAGCATCTTCGTTGAGCAAGCTCTGCTATCATTGTTGTTGTTGCTTGCGAGAGAAGTGTTTCTTCTGTTGGTTTTTTCGATATGTACACATTCTGGTTCTAAATTAAAACATTTACATTTACATATAAAATGGGGAAGCATGAACAAATGGATTTTACATCAATGGAAACGGATAATCGTATAGTGATGCATATGTTAACAGGAACAAAACTACCAATGGTCATGCATTTCATCATGTTAATGGGAACGACAACAACGACATTACCACAGTGTCAGGGATTCGAAACCGCGCTTTCAGAGACGGACGATGCAACTACTTTTGGTATGGAGAAGAAATTGAAGACAATCTTCGTAGGTGTTTTGCGCTAAATAGATAAATTTTGTAAAACTACTTTCACACCACAAATATTTCCGAGCTTGAATGTGGATATATATAGAAACAAGTGTTTTTTTCTCTAAATAATGAATACTACTGTCTTCGCAGCATTCTTCATACCGAAGTGAGCAATTACCAGGATATAGCGTTGCGCTATACCGAACCATTCGGCAAGGTAAATATACGCAGTACACTATCTAAAAATATATAAAATAAAGATTGTGAATTACATTTTCTCTGAACATCAATAACGCTTACTTGCTCTTGTGGACAGGCACTTGTTATAGACATAAAGCTGCACAACGCAGAAGTGGACGAGTTTATCTATCACAAATGACTAATGTTGTATCCCTTTAAATGTCGACAAAGACTTGGTTCTCATAATTCTAATTTGTAGTCATAATGTGTGATTTCAGCCTTAAAAGTGTTTTCATCATGGGAGGCGGGGAATACTCCACATCCCGGAAGGTATTACGACATAAGAACATCAAGGAAGCGATGATGTGTGACATCGATAAGGTCTAACCGCCCATCTCCATTAATTTATGGTTTTATTTCTTTTAGTTTGAATTTTTCTGGACTTAAATAAAACGTTGCTTCCTATATCTTGTTGAATTTTTGTCATAATTTCAGAGTCTGTAACTGTCAACGACTATGAACAGCTGGTAATATCAAAAGGATTCTCATTTGTTTGTGCAGAGAGGCGTCCATTATAGATCCTAGGATTCTTTAATGCCTGTAGATTATCAAGCATTTCCTCCCTATTCCATGCCCCTTTCAAGTAATCAAAATTACTATTTGATTTCCCGTTGAAAAATCCTTAGCCCTTTTGTATCGCGAGTTTGCCATCTAAATTTCTTTTATCCCTTAGTGCCGCGAGTTTCCCATTTGTATTGAACTTTTACATACTATGCGGTAAAAATAAAATTTACGGCAGACAGGTCGTTTGAAACCCTAGACACTTATTTATTGAAAAAAATGTTGAGTAAAGGATTTTTGGCACATACGAAAAGGTTTTGCATTGAGAAAAACCTCATTGCAAGGGAACTTTCTGCTAACAGTTGTAAAAGTAACCACCGAATGATTTGGCCATTTCAAACTGGTTGTTGTGAATAGAGAAGCATTCTACAGTTCTCGCCTTGAGCATCATTATCAATGATGCTAGGTAACGAATTTTTAATGCTTCATTTTCTCAAACTATTCCTTATTCGTCTTAGGTTCTTGCTAAAGTTTAAATATTTAATCGAATTGTTTGACGTAGGGCTGAACTCGAGAACAAAGATGAAATATTCGATGCCATAATAGGAGACGTCGCAGATCCTATGGAAGGAGGTCCTTGTTATCAATTGTACACAAAATCTTTCTATGAGCTTGTTCTAAAGCCAAAGCTGAGCCACACTATAACATCACAATACTTAAAGATAATCCTAGTGTTCTTTTTACTTTAAAAATTTAGAATTCACTTTCAAAAATTCTTAAAATTTAGGTTAAATTATGTTTTCACATTTTGAGATATATTAAACATGTCAATTTTACTTTTACTTGTAAGGTTTTCGCTCCGAGGAGGGATTTTATAGATAAAGTATTGAATTGTATTTCCCAGATCTCATAACAACATAATGATAATATGATCTCATACATCATCTAGATGATGCGTCACAATCCAATACACATAGAACTCAATGGCATATTCATTATATAGCAAAGTATATCGGTTTTACCTAATTTGAATATTTGGAAACTATTTAGAGAACTATTTATCACGCAAAACCTGATTGCTGTAATTTTTTTCTCTTTCTGCCTTATCTAAGAGTGGAAATTAAAATTGTATTGCAGATACAGTAAAAACAATAGACTTGGGCCTTCGAAGCTGCAATAATGGAAATAGGACAACTTAACATCTCCTCCTGTTCTGGAACAATCGAAAGAATAAGGGAACACTAATGTTTAGGATCAGGACATCGATGGACTCCACATGTCACATATGACACATTCACAAATGTGACAACTTTTCGATAAATAACCAAATCCAAATCATTGATTCCACTAAATAGTTATTGTTCTTAACTTTTCATATCATCACATCATTTCACTAAATTGTGCTCGTCCTTGACTATTCATATGATTGTATGGAAGAAGCACAATTCTCGAAGGATAAGCGATGGTGAGAGAATATATATATATATATAGGGAACTATTAAGCACTTTTAGTTTTTTATAAATATGTGGGTTCATGTGAATATACGAGGGTTGTGACTCTTGGAAAATATTAGTACTAACTGATGGTTTTCTTCCAATCAATCAGATGGGAATAATTTGTTTACCTAAATCAGCAGTATTTCCACTCCACGATCATCGTGGCATGACTGTGCTGAGCAAGCTTTTGTATGGCTGAATGCATGTGAAATCTTATGATTGGCTTGAACCCATATTAGACACAACCATCAATTCTAAACACCAATATTCTTGCCCTCCAACATGTAATCTTTCTTCTACTTTTAGTTCTTAACATTGAAATATCTTAGCTATTGATTATCCTGGTGATATGCATTTCTTTTTCGTAGTGAGACTTGCAGAATTAAAGTCGGACGTTGTTTTAAAAGCTCTGTATTGTGAAACATCTGTATTATATCCAACAACGGGGGGGCAACATACATTCTTTCACTACAATAACGTCTTGTGCAATGCTGGATGTACTAGATCCACCATATAAAGAGGATCATGCATACTACAATATTTATCCTTATACTCCATTAGAATTTTACGTAAAGGTAAGCTCATTGTGGTTTGTTTTTCCTTCAAAGGCTTTAGTTAAATTAAGATGAAAGTGGTTTATCTAAATGTATTTATATTGATATGTGTTTTCTTAGGGAGAAAAAATAAAGCGGATCTCTATTCTGGAGGCATTTTGCAAAAGCACAATTGCAACATGATATTTTGTATCACAACACTAGCTTAAAGTCGTGTATTTTTGTCTTTTATTTTGACAAGAAAGTTGTCTTAAACTTGTCTTTTATTTTGACAAATGACTTCAGACAATGTGCAGTCTTTAATAAACTCATGCTTGTTTCTGAGAGTTTTTCTACTTAAAATTTCTACAATTACATGTTATGTACCAAGCAAATTATTTTTTATATCTACTTGAAGCAAGAAAAAAAAACTTCTCTTTTTTTGCTATATAGCAATATGGTTTTTTTTATTCTATTTAATCTCATTTCTTATTTTTGTAATTTGTTTCATGAAACCTCCCGCAACAAACAAATCTTGCACAATATGTTGTTCTTTCATAGAGGGCATCCACAATAGCATGTTGTTCATTTTATTTGTAGTTGCAGTGTACATTAAACACTTTAGCATGTTCTAAATATAGAAACTGCTCTTTGTGACTTGTATCTTCAACACACTCAATCCAAGCCACTTTATTATGACAATAACAATGGCATTAAACTCATAAATAATCTACCCTTTCAAGCGAATGCAAGACCATTTAAATTCACCACCACTTCATTGGAATTAGTTCATAAGAATAAGTTAAACTATGTATTTCATTTCAATAAGGTGCCCTATTTGTTTAAAATTGCAATAGCTTAAGATAAGTTAGAATAGACTATGCATAGACATTTTTAAGATAAGATTTGTCTATTCCATGCGGAGCTATTTTCTTGCTTGAGATTTATTTGTAACCTCAACAACAACATTTGAAACAAATCTCTCTGTTTACAACAATGAAAAATGAGTCTGGTTGGTCAAAGTGGGATATTGTTATACCCCACCAAGATTCAGCTCCTCAAAAGAAGTGACCCACCATTTCATTCTCTCTAAACTATCACCTTAGTTGATGTTGCATTTGGGTAATGTAAAGGCAAATTTCTCTTAACTCGAAATTTCAAAAATTCAACATGTTTCCCGAACCATGGGAAACCTATCAAACAATTCAACCTTCTTCCCCTCGAGATCTGATAGAGTTGAAGCAAGTTTTTGAGATGAGATTTTGAGAAAAAAATTTAAATCCGAGTTGTTTAAACATTAAATAATTTGGATTTTTTCCCGGTTAAAATGATTGGAATCTGATAGTGCAATCTCAAATTCTGAATAACATATATTTGAAATTCAGTATCACCATTGGTTTGGATTTAGAATTCATAATCAATTTCAGCAGTCTGAATTTCACTTACCTATTTTAGATTTGGTTGTTGCTTTTGATGATGATGAATATGATAACCAAAGTGATTATATCCTAAACTTGCAAGTCTCGTACAGTTAAGTTCTATTAAGTAAAAAGCTAAAGACAGAGCAAAAACCCAAAATGATGTTAGCAAATGATAACCAACAACATGTTCAGAAAAATATAAAATTAAAATTGAACTAGGCAAATCAAAACTTTTGAAACTAGACAAATTGACACTATATGTCTAAGGACTTAAAAAAAAAATTAGTATCAAGATTTTGGAAATTAACTACTCAATGGAGGAGAAATGGATATAGTTAAAAAATGATGAACATTTTAAAATTAAGTTACTGTAATGTTTTTTCTAAGAATTTTCATGTTTCTTAATAGTTTAGTAAAAATGATTGAGTGTGGGATGAGTTCCAAAATTTTGCTCCAAGAAGATTTTATCTGAGCAGAGTCTTTGTTGGTTTGGGTGGACCTGTTTGTGTTGATTGGAGGCCGTAGATTGCAGATTCGTGGTAGCTGGAAACTACGTGCCCTGCTCATTTTTTTTGGAACCTCTTGAAGATCGAATCACGCTGCAAGATGATTCAAACTTGCTCCAAGAAGATCTGAAGGATCTCGTTGGAGTTTCTGGTTTGTTTCTTGATCTTCAGTTTTTTTGCCTAGCATCGTTGGCTGTATTGGAGCAAGAAGTTTTGAAGGCTCTCGTTGGAGCTTCTAGAGCGTTGCCTCTCTATCTTGGAGTTGGGTTTTTCTTTGAAGTGTTTCCCTTCAGCGAGTGTTGAAGCTTTCTTGGTGAGATTGGGCTTTGTTGTCTTCATTCTTGGATTGTCCATCAGATTTTGGTGATTTCAGGGCTTCTCTTGGAGTCTTTTCTCATTTAGACAGGGCTCTTTGTTCTTGCCAGGGTTGTTTCCTCCTACCAAGGTTGGAGACTTATGTCTTTAGTGTCTTCTTGCTCTCTACTGGGGTCTTCTGGTGGCTCGTGTCTTATGGAGTTCGAAGGGGATCCTTCATTGCCCCTTCCTCCTGATCTTGATGATTTGAAGAGATTAATTGCATCCTGTGGCAAGAGGAAAGGGGGGCCATCGCATAAATTTGTCAATAAAGTTGACATCCCCTCGGTGGAATTACCTTCTGAATGGACTTGTCGTTCAACCCTTAACCTTGCTGAGCATGGGATTATCGAGCAATTCACAGGCCTCTAGCCTTCTCCAAAGGCCATTGATGGTTGGGTGTAGAGAAACTGGAGGCCATTAGTTTCTGAAGGTATCCAAAATCATTTTGTTGGAAGAGGATATTATGTTTTTGTATTTGATTCTACAGAGGACCGTGATCTTATCTTTCGAAATGGCCCATACTTCATGGGCCCCCAGGGGCTTTACTTGAACAAGTGGACTCCAGATTTTGATCCCAGTCAATATGTTACATCTGTCCCTGTTTGGGTAATGCTCCCTCATCTTCCTTTACATTGCTGGAACTCAGAATCCTTTGAAACCATTGGAAAAAAGCTCGGTAAATACATTGACAGGGATGAGTGGAAAGATCAATTCTCATGTGCAAGCATATGTGTCGAAGTCGATTTGGAGGTAGGTTTTCCCGAGGCAATCAAGTTAACAGTTGTAGAATGGTCCCATATCCAGGAGTTGGACTATGAACAAATTCCTTTCAAATGTAGATTCTGCCATGGTTATGGCCACTTTGCTCGAAATTGTAAGAAAAAAGCAGAAGAGGAAATTGAAAATGAGAAATATGACTAGTGGACTCAAGTCTAGAAAGCAGGAAACTCCAATTATGGCCCTAGGAAGAAAGGCAAAGAAGGTAAGACCATGAAAGGAGACTCTACTGTTGGGAAGAATCTTACTATCCCTCAGGCGACTGATATCCCCATAACCCCTTCCAATCACTTTGTTGTTCTTAGTTTTTCTGAATCTATCCTTGAAGAAGGTGAAATGCAATAATTCGAAGGGCAGGCAGATGAATATGAAGTAAATATAGTACCAATGGAACAAGCCGGTTCTTCTATTTCGAAACCTCCTTGGGTAGGAGAACCTTTGCAGCAAAACAATGTTTCTCCAGTTGGTGTCAACTCTTCCCCTTCTTATGCAAATATAACTAGGAAGAAACTGATTGATAGCTCTAGATCTTCTGAAGAAGACTCCATTGAGAAACTCTCCAAAATGGCTAGCAGGAAGTCTAAGAAGGAGGCTTGGGAAGAAGAGGCTAAGAGGATAAAGATGCAAGGCAACCAGTCCACCATTGAAATGTCGTATGGAAGGAGCAAGAGAACCATGCCTCTAAAGGGAGTAATTACTCCCTCTCAATTGGGTAAATAATGCAGATCGTCTCTTGGAACTGCAGGGGATTGGGGAATCCAATCAAAGCTGTAGCAGTCAAAGACTTATTGAGAATAACTTCTTCTGAAATTCTCTTTCTTCAAGAGACCAATATTGAGGAGGAATCTCTCCTTCTCTTAAGCAATAAAAAATGGAAACTGAACGTTGGTAAAGCTGTCGGCGCGAGAGGCACATGTGGGGGTTTATGGTGTGGTGAGAATTTTCAGTTAAAGAGATGGTTTGCCACTTAGCACTATATTTTTATAGATCTCTTCCATTTCTCTAGTAGATCTCTATGTCCCTCTTTAATCTCTATGTACCGGTAGATTACATTGGAAAAAGAGATTGTTAGAACTCGTTATCAGCCTTCTTAGAGTCGAACTCTCCTATAAATATAATAATAGTAGGTGATATTAATATTACATTAGCCCCGAATGAGAAAAAAGGTGGCCTTCGAGGCAAGGATCATCTGCATGACACGGTGGAGGAGCTGATCCAAGTCAGCGATTTGATTGATTTAAAACCTAAGCTTGGTCGCTTCACGTGGTCCAATAACACAGTGGGTGCCGAAAGTATTTATGCTCGACTTGACCAGTTTCTAGTTCAGAGCTCACTGCTAGATGGGACTCTCCATTATCTCATCAAAAATTCTACTCAAGGCTCACATCAGATCACCATCCCATATCTCTGCTAATTGAAAAAGAAGAAGATCTTGGGCCAATCATGTTTAGGTTCAACCCACTTTGAATTGAGAGAGATGGGTTTTTGGATATTGTGCCTCAAGCTTGGTCACTGTATGTTGACGGATCCCCTGGTTTTGTCTGGGAACAGAAATTGAAGAACATCAAATATGCGCAAAAGAATTGGATAAAAAATCCTCTTACTACCCCTATGACCAGCAGGAAACAGAGAGTGGTCAAGTTAACTGCAATTCAATTAGGAATGGAAGAATGTGAAATTTCCAGTTATCGGTTAGCACTGGAACAAATTGCTCAATTTAAAACTTCTCAATCTTTCCGATAGGAAGAGGAGCTTCTTTGGATGAAGTCTCGAAGTCTCTGGCTATTGACGGGCAATGAGAACACTGCCTTCTTCCATTGCCATTGCAGGGCTAGGCTGTCTCGAAATCATATTTCGAAAATATCCATTGGAGAAGGGGTTTGAATTAAAGGTCAAGATCTTCTAAAACATGCTGGAAATAGGCACTTTCGGCTTTTATTCAAGGATGATGGTCACTCTGATGAGGAAGTGTTTGCAGAATTTTTGGATAATATTCCTTATCTTGTCAGCTCATAGGATAAATTTGATTTAATGAAACCTTTCTCTAAAAAGGAAATCCTGGATGCCATCTGGGCAATGGAGCTGGATAAAGCTCCTAGGTCGGATGACTTTTCTTTCCATTTTTATAGAGTCTGTTGGAGAATCATCAAATCATCTTTGATCTGTATGGTGACAACCTTCCAAAAAAAAGCTAAAGTGGGAGGGTGTACGAATTCTACATTTCTCACTCTTATCCCCAAGGAAGTCAATCCTTCTTCCTTTGATAGGTTCCATCCTATTTCATTGTGTAACGCCTCTTATAAGATTTTAGCCAAACTTCTTCCCAATAGATTCAAGCTCTTGCTAGGTAAGTTGATCTCTGCTCTCTAGGGGGGATTTGTAAAAGGCAGGCATCTAGTTGATAATGTAATTCAAGTTCAAGAAGCTCTCCATTCAAGTTTCCATACAAAGGAGAAAGGTATGTTAATTAAGTTGGATATGAAAAAAGCCTTTGATCGAGTAAAGCTTCCCTTTCTCTATGGTGTCCTCCTCTCTTTTGGTTTTAGTCCTGAGTTTGTGAACTTGATCAAAGCATGCACAGATAGGTCTTGGATTGTGCCTCTACTCAATGGAAGACCTGCTGAATTTTTCAAAGCTACAAGAGGTCTCCTCCAAGGTTGTTCGATGTCACCCTTTCTATACATCTTGATGGTTGAAACTCTTAGCAGAAAAATCTCAGCAAAAAAGGAATTTGGTTACATTTCGAGCATTAAGATTGCTAGGGGCATGGACCCAATCAACCATGCCCTCTTCGCGAATGACTCTCTCCTTCTATGAGGGGCCTCATCGAGGATAGCTCGGGCCTTTAATGTAATCCTTCAAAAGTTCTGCCTAATTACAGGAGCCTTGATCAACAATAATAAAAGTGTCGTTTATGGCTAGAATGTAGATCATTTGGCTATTCTTGGAATAGCTAACTTCTCGGGCTTCCTTGGTTTTGACAAGTGGGAGAATATAACGTACTTGGGGCTTCCTTTAACTCTTGGACCGTCTCCTCCTTCTCTTTGGCCTGAAGTGATTCCTAGTTTAAAGGGAAAAATCACATATTGGGGTGGTCAGTGGTTAACCAAGGCTGGAAAATTGATCTTGATTAATGCAGTTCTCTCAACACTTCCTATTTGCCAATCCTCCTTGCTGCTTGCCCCTAATTCTATCTCGGCTCAAATTTCCAAACTTTTGAGATATTTTCTCTGGAATGGCAATAAAGGAAGTCATAATAAGATTCATTTGGTAAACTGGGAAATTCTTAAAAGACCTACTTCAGAAGGTGGACTTCAAATTCGTGACCCTGGTCTAGATAATCTGGCGTTGGGTGGCAAATTGATTTGGCAGCTATTTGTGGACAAAAACCATCCTGTCAGCAAGATCTTTTGGATTAAATATCTCAAGGGTGGATCTTTCAGATATATTACTTCTTCTAATACACAAACAGGCATAGCTAGCTGGAATTCTTGCAGAACAGGTTTTGACTTTTTAAACCAACACTTATATAGAATCCCTGGCAATGGGAAGAGGATCCTTCTCTGGGAGGATAAAATCTCCAGAAAACCTTCTCTTTACTTCATCATCTTGTTATCAGAGATTATGAACTGGGCAATTAATAAAGGTCTACTCCGCTTAGATGACATGTTCTCTTGGGACAGCGTTGGCAACTGGGCTGGATGGTCTCTTCCTGAGTTTCCTGCTTGTCTCAACTCCCAAAAACTTATGTTGCTTTCCTATCTTTCTGGTCTCACCCCTATCCACATCTCCTATAAATATTGTTAGGGTTGGGGAATCAATGGTACTTACTCAACCACAAAAAAAGATTCAACGCATTATAAGCTCCCCACTCTTCATGCATCTCACCAACAATTTGGAAAATTGTTTGGAATTCTCAATGCCTCCCAAAGGTGAATTTTTTTTCTTGGATGTTATCCCATGATAAGGTGCTAACAGGGGACAATCTCCTAAAACGTGGCTTCAACGACCCCTTCTGTTGTTGCTTGTGCAATTCTGCCTTGGAATCGACCGTTCATCTTCTCGTTGACTGTGTTTTTTCAAAAGAGGTGTGGGAACATGTTCTCCTTGGTTCTAATTTCTCTTTTCCTACTCACCATTATGTATTTTCATTTTATCTTTCCTTGCACGATCGACGTCTTAAAAAATCAAACTCATCAATATGGCATAAAAATTGGCATTCGATCCTGAAGTATACATGGTGGTCTCTGTGGATTGCAAGAAACAATTATATTTTCAATGATCAAATCCCGATCTTCCAGATTGTGGCTTTCAAAGCCAAATCGCTTATTGCTGAACCGATTGGTCACACGATGTCTCATTCTTCCCTGCCAGCTGTGTTTTCTCAGTGGGTGGGCTCCTGGCGTCAAGTGCTGAAAAAATCAATTTGTCATAAACTCGTTAGTCCTCCTCCGTGGAGGTTTCGTGGAAATAAGGATGCATTCAAATCATTTTGGATGAGTTCCTCTTCAGCGGTTATTTTCTTTGACATGGCATCCAAGGGGAATCCTGGGATCTCAGATGCTGGGGGCTTGGTTTTTTCGCCTGACACAAATCGATCAAATTCAGTTTTAGCTGGGGACTTGGAACCATGTCAAACAATCACGATGAAAGCTACGGTCTCCTCTTGGCGAGTCAGTTTGCGCAGGAGAAAGGATACAAGTCCATCCAATTTTTTGGTGATTCTGAGTTGCTGATAAAAGTATTAAATTCAACTAAAAGCTTCAATAATTATGCCTTGAATAAGTCTCTGCAGAGAATTCGAAATATTTTGAAAGCATTTGACAAGGCTAATTCTTTTCACATCGTTTGGGACCTAAATAATCTTGTTGATGGCTTGGCTAATAAAGCATGTTTTCTACCTCAAGGATTTCTTAGCGTCAATGGAGAATCCAACTACTACCATCCAATTCCTTAAAAGTGATCCATGCAGTTGTAATTTGTTTTAATGAGAGATCCCCCCCTCTCTATAAGGCTTTGTTCAGTCTCTGATCCTCTCGAGGTATTTTTTCTTGATTTGTAAATAGGTTGATTGGTATTTTCCAAAAAAGACCTGTGACCTTTCATAAAAATAAAAATTACTCGTTTGAGTTAAGAAAAAATAGTTTAGTAAATTAAATTATTGTAATGTTTTTTTATAATAATTTTCATGTTTCTTAATAGTTTTGTTTAGGTGTATGATTAGTTATTAAAGATTGTTATTTTTAGAGAAGTGAAATGCATTCTAAATTATGAAGATGATGTGCAATCTTTGTGCTTAGTGTAACTATGGAGTATAAGTCAATTATCCTATATTTTATAGATATAGAGTTAAGCTAGGAAGAAGTAAAGTGGCTACATAAAATATATGACTTGTATTAATATTGTGATGTCAAATAAGAGCTAGTTTGGTGTGCCACATTGTGTTTATATGGACATTTCCCATCTTGGATGGTATAGTCTATGACACCCATAGCCGCAAGTTTTGATGGAGTATGGATGGTGTATGACAAACTTGTGTGTGGAATTATATGTTATAGACTTGGTTTGGGTCATATTACCAATATGAGTATATATGTGTGTGGTAGTATATTAGATTATATATCTTAGACAAAATTTTGATTATGCATAGGTTATGTGGATGTTTCATTTTCCACATATCACTGATGGCTTGGTGCATAGCTTGGTTAACCACTGATGATTTTGATATAGGGAACCATGGATGATCTTTGTTGTGTGGAACATATAGTTGATCATGGTTTTATTAATTATACAAGTATTGTATGGTTATGCATACTTACCTCGTAATGAGCTAGATTTGGTAGGGGCCGTGATTACTTGCCAACATGGATGCTCAAATAAAAAATGTTTGTGGAGGTCACACATACATCTTGTAAAATGTAATTATGTTCATTTCATTATGAATTGTTTTTTTTTTTTGCATACTAACATAATCTTGTAAAGCTTACCATTCCAATTTTGAAATTGATTATGAATTCTCAAACCAATATCAATGGTGATAGCAATATTCGCTTAGCTATTTTAAATTTGGTTATGAATTCACTTATTGACTATGAAGTGTTAAAAACGTGCATATTTTGAATCCAGGGGCTACATTAGTTTGGGTCAAATCACGAATCACGATGGAACACATATTTTGTCATGTCTTACTTGTTTGTCGACGTTGTACCCTTTTTTGTAGTATTCCATGTTAATCAAATTGTTGTATATTTTTTTGCAGCATTTCATGTCATTAATCTCATTCCTTTGTAATTCTTACTAGTACCTTACCACCATCCTGTAGATTTATCCTCTTTTCCTTTATTTTCTAGATGCAGGATGGTAGTAATCATCAACCAAAATATTGGTTGGAAAACCCAAGGAACTGATTAGGACTTGATCTTGAGATCTCCATAATTTCATGACAATGAGAAATATAAATATATGTTGATAATCTATAGAACTGGTATGAAGTCATCACACTGCAACAAAGCCTACAAATAAATATAAATATAGAGTGTTTTTCTTGAAGTTTAATTGTCTAAAGCACACAAGTCTAAGAATTATCCATCAATGATCCTTAACTCTAACCAAATTCCTCCTCGCTACAACTTTCTACAAAAAAGCAGGGGGCAATGTCAGGACATTGCCACCACATGGCTCTTGTTATTTATTGAAAAGGGCACGCGTTAGAGAATTTAACACTGTTAAAAACATTTGACGCTGAAATAAGGGCATGCGATAGAGAATTTAACATTGTTAAAAACATTTGGAACTAGCATTTGATGTAATCGTTTTTTATTGTATTTTATATAATGGTTTTTTTATATTTTATAAAGTGCTTCTACATCATTAAAGTTAAAACAATCAAGCTTTTGTTTTTTAGTTTTAATTAAAAAAATGCCCTTAAATGAGATTCATTTAAGTGTGGTTTTGAATATCTGACTTTCACTAGATCATAAATTTTCTAACAATAAAATAAATTAAAAATAAAATTATAGTATATTATTTATTATTATTTCGTGACTTTATAATGAAAGGAAGTGTTA
Source organism: Pseudotsuga menziesii (assembly GCA_001517045.1). NCBI lineage: Eukaryota > Viridiplantae > Streptophyta > Pinopsida > Pinales > Pinaceae > Pseudotsuga > Pseudotsuga menziesii. The sequence goes on from LPNX010876283.1 coordinate 138,502, forward strand.
ATTTAATATTTCATAAAAGTATATTTATATTTATTTATTTATATTATATTGTATTTAAAAAATGTGGCAGGTAAGTAGATTTTTTTTTTATGTTTAATTGTAAATAATATTAATAAAATAAAAATATTGATTATATAATATATTTTAAACATTTAAGTTGAAGTTTAAGAAAATTGGATTATTGTTTTATGTGTAACTAGGAAATACTATGGTTATGGTTATTGTTTTATTTATTAAGATTTTATTTTTTTAATTTGTAATTGCATTTTGGGCATAATAGTTTAAGTGGTTTAAGTTTTTATATTTTTATATTTTTTGGAGTTCTTTTTAGGAAAACTATTTATGTCATGAAATTGTTATTTTATATTATTTATTTTTTTGTTTTTATTATATAAATGAATTCATCTGCTATGTAATTTCATCAAAATTTCAAAGAAAAAAATAACCTAAAAAATGCCAAAATATTATATAACATTTAAACTATTTTATAATTTAATTAAGTCAACTTTAAAATAAAGTTAATGCGACATCAATGTTATGTCACCGCCAAGCGAGACACCAATTTGGTGTATGAGACCCCCTTGTTTGTGGGACAAGGGAACCCCCTTTGCACAATGATTTAACTGCTAAAGTCTATAGAGGTGTACATGCAATACCCCCTCTGGATTTGAACTTGTGACCTCCTAAGAAGAAACACATGCTCTTAACCATTAGACCCACCAATATATATACACCTATTTTATCTTGAAAAACATATGATAAAATATACATGGTTGGACTATGGGTGAATGAGAAAATAATACAACATTCTGGCTAAGCCTAGATCAAAGCATGTATAAATTCATATTTCTCTTTAACTTTATTAGAAATTATGTGTAGCAATTATTGTAGAGAGTCTCTTTGTTTAACCTATTTCCAAATCCATTTTCACTTCCAGAAAAGTAATATAATAAATCATTTTAAATAATTACTAATTTAGAATTTAAACCAAATATAATAATATACATATAGTTTTCATTAAAATTTACCATTTTTCTCATAAAAAAATAAAATTATAATAAAGGAACACAAATATTGAATGTCATGTTTTAAACGGCATATTCACCTCAAATTGCATTGGAGGGGTTGTGAGGGCTTATAGAATTCACAATGCCCATCTCAATATATAAAATGTCTCAATTTCCATTAGTGGGGTTTTAGCCTAAAATCATCTAAATAAAGAAAAAAAAACAATGCGATCTATATTGTAACATTCATTAAAAAAAAAAAAAAAAAAAAAAAAAA
>LPNX010876283.1:144291-154291 GCA_001517045.1 Pseudotsuga menziesii
AATCCTCAAAGCAACCTGTTTATTCCTCAATCGCTGCGCTTGATCTGCGAGGGCTCCTTCTCCTCGATCCAAAACCCCTCTGCAATCTGTTTGTCTCTCGGTGTCTCCCCCCTCGACACAGCAATGGCGTCCGATGATTCCTCAAGCTCAGGAGTGAACGCAGAGGCAAGAATAGGATCTCTGGAAGCGGCAATGGGACAACTCCGCTTAAAAATGGATGTCAACGACAAGAAGATTGATGAAGTCTCCAAAGCTGGGGAAAAATCCTGGGATCTCCTGAATACTGAGCTGAGACAGCTCCGCGAGGATATCACTGAAAATCTGAACGAGTTCAAGGAAGAAACCAGAACGACTTTCAAAGATGAAGCTAACATTCACGGAGACTTCGGCAACAGAATTTCTGCACTGGAACTTGAAGTGGCCAAGCTGAAATCCAAGTTGGAAAATTGAGCAGGGCTGCAAGCCCCTCATCCCGTGCTGATCCCCTCTACTATTAAATAAAATGATCAGACCTCTGTAAGGCACTGCTGCCATCTGTTGTCTTACTCTTGCACTATGTATCTAAGTATCAAACTGATATAGCTTACCTGTAGCTGTTTTTCAATGTATCAAGCTTTCGGTAGCTAAATACCGGCTCTAATACAATCTACCCCTATGCTTCTGTCAAAAAAAAACATTCATTAAAAAAAATCATTTTATTAGTAATTTTTTTGGTAGCTAATTTTATTAATGGTTTTTTGGAAGTTTAACTAAAGATAATTTAAGTTATAAAAAAAACCAATTCCAATTGTACAACATGTTATAAAAATAATATGTATAATAAACTAGCGTGCATTCTAGATTTATAATCAATATAAATAAGTTATTATGTTATAAATTGTCATTTTTTAAACCTATATATATATATATATATATATATATATTTAACATATTAGAATTATATATATTTTTAATATTTAATATTTAAAAATATTTAACTATTAGTAACCTATATAAGTGATGTATAATTAAAAATTATTATTAAGCAAAAATAGATTATTTATAAGTATTTCTTTTTGAAAATTTAATTTAGATTAAAAAACAATTTCAATTCTACAACATGTTATACAAAAATAATATATTAGAATAAACTACTAAAAATTTATTTCAGATTAAAAGTTTTATATTTATTTTCTTTCTAATTTGTTATATTAAAATATTTTTATATTATCGTAAAAACAAGCTTTAAACTTATCATAAATAAGTTTTGTATGTTTTGTATATTAAATTGTTAAACTTTTTTTTTCTAATATATAAACTTATTTACGATAATTTATTACATCACTCTTAAAATGTAATATATTATTAAATTGAACATAAATCATAAAATAGTTAATGTGTTTTAAATATGTATCTAAATTTACATTTACTTATATTGGATCCTTATTTAACAATGAATTTTATAATGAATATTAGATGAATGTCAATGCCAAAACATAACTACAATTTAACATTCCAAAAATAAAGTAATTTAGTTATTTAACTTTTTTATTTAGACAGGAACTAAGTTGCCCTCAATACACCCTTATTTATAACTTTGTAAAAATGGCATACCCTATACTTATACTCAATGCATAAATTACAAGATAGCATTACAGAAGGAGGACATTAAAAAAGAAAAAAGAAAAAGTAAGAAGTATAAAGTTAATATACTTGTATAAACTACTTCATAGTATATGGACCTATCCTTATAATGTAAATAAGAGATATTCAAGGGACATATCCATATAATGTAATTAAAGGTAAATAAGGTTATTAGATTAGTAAAAAAAGAAAGGCCCATTTTACCTTATGGTTGGCACATATGTAAGGAGGATTGACGATACACTTTTATGGTTGGCACATATATAAACTAAGGAGGACACATTGGAAATACACTTTACATTATCAGTGAAAGAGATATGATTAATAAAGAGGTGGAAGAAGAAATGAGCACTTTACATTTCATTAACTAAGAAAGAACTTGCTTATTAAAAAAATATAGGTGTGTGCGCCCAGGGAAGAGGTTTAATAGAAAACTTAACTTTGTAAATTTAAATATTTACCAAAAAAATTAAACAATGTTTTTTATGAATCACTTGATTTCTATCAAATAAGCATGTATTATCATTTGGAGTAGAGTTTAAATTTTAAATTTTTAAATGTAAATTTATATTAAAATATGAAATATTAAGATATTAAATTTTATATTTGAATAAATACATTATTATTATTATAGTGCTTATTAAATAAGCATTTTTTTTATCACGTGGAATACACAATATATCCTTAAATCTATATATGTAAATCTACATCATGAAATAGTGACATGAGGATCATGGTATATTGAAACTTCTCTTTATGTAAAAAGATAAATGTATTTTTTTTCTATGACATAAATATCTCTACCTCTTAAACTCAATTCCACATGGTAACACATTCTTATTTGATAAAAACTAAGTGTTTCATTGAATACATACACCACAAAATCAATTCTACCCATGCTATGAGCATTTCTTAGGAAAATATGTGAAAAGTTAGTAATAGCCTTTTATTGAAAACAAGCATACTCACATTGCGACCAATACACCATGATGTAGCTAGTAGGAAGAACCACTCTCTTGTTATTGCTTTCATTTGAATAAGGATCATGGTATATTTGGGCCTTATATGTTTTAATGGACTACTTCTATTTAATCAATATAAGATATTAATTTTGTATACTGAGATTTTGATGTCATTAAAACAATTTGAAGATACATATGTTAAGAACATGAAAGAGGAACTCTGTCATATTGTAAATCAAAACATTTTCAACTATACTCAAGTATACATCTCACACTAAAATACAATTTTATTTTTTTTACAATCTTAACATTTTATTATTTGTCATCATTGGAATCTAATCATGCAATGTTTAATAAAATTGCATTTCTAATTTGATGATGTTGATTTTGACATTTTCGTGTTTTCCATCACTAGAATATGATTTGCAACTCATGGGAAATCTTGCAAATAATAATAACAAATACATGATCCAAGCAATGGTTATTCCTATTGCATGATCTGTCACAAATTTCACCAATGGTTCAAATGCACAGTAAGGTGATGACCATCAACTAGAAAACCAAATATTCTTATGTGTAGGGATGAGAGTAATGTTATCCTACAAAGTATGGGTCTAATGAAGATTAATAAATGGTGCATGCAGAATGGTCATGTAAATGATATACACACTTGGATCTATCTCTCCTAAGTTACTACCCTATGTTGTCCCCACATATGATAATTACATTGGACCTCCATGGGACCAATCTCAACCAAAGAACATATTAATTCCACCCATAAATTGCAATAAGAAGAAACAAATCCCCCTCAAGATTGCTTGGGAATTGACTATCCATAAAAACCACGGATTGACATTAAAAAGGTTGACCATTGTAATTGGTAGCAATGAATGCCAAGGATTGACCTTCATAGTAATGCCATGCACTGCAATATTAGAAAGAATGTGAATTTGATGCGGGAGCATCTTTCTCTTATTCAAAGTTCTAAAATCCTGGTCAAACCTTAAGGTCACGACACTAGCCCAAGGAGGGGTCTATTTTCAAAACATTGTAAAAATATCTAAGTTTCTTTTAATTAATAAGCATAGTTGAGAAGATTTCAAATTGATACAAGTGTCAAGGTAATGATGAGTCATGTAACAAGTTCCTTGAATTAAGGAATGACTCGAGGAGGTGTTAGAGCATTTAGTTAAAGCTGCGAGAACATAGGGATAAGTTTTGTGAGTCATTAGATAGGCTAGGTTCGTGAGTTCTAAAGATAGAAACAGTTAATAGATTAGAGGAAATAGTTAAGGAGAAAAAGCTCGGTCCTGGAAAGAAACAAAAGAGATAATATAAGCCTACGGGCGTGAGGAGGGAAAGAGGTCCAAACAAATGAAATCAGGCCATAGGAGAAGTTAGTTAGGGTTTTGAAGTTTGTACATTTCTATTAATGAATGAGAAAGAAGATTAATCAATGGTTGTGTGATTTTCTCTTATATAATGTATGTGTAATGTATTTGAGTTTTTATGGATGCTAGTTGTTAAAGAAGTATTTAACTGTGCACAAATCACGATAACATGTAATCTTTTCTGTGAGAATTTAAGGCCTGCATAGTTTCAGCATCTGTGTGAAGTATGATACTATTGGTAGATTAGTTTGTTAATCTGTCATCAGAGGAAAGTCAGTCTTGTGAAAGGTTCGAGTGAAGAGGGTTTCAATATAGAATTACCCTGAAGGAACCTGAAGTGTTTAGGGGATTCACAGAGCTTTTCTGCAATTACTGTGTGAGTAAGTGAAAAAAGAACCTGTGAATATGAATAGGTTTAAAAATCCTCTGGAAAACATTTAAACCAGAATACCTGCGTTTTTGGGAGAGAGCAGAAGTGTTTAAACCAACATACCTATGTTTTGGGTGAGAGTAGAGTGTTTTCAAATTTAGTTTTGACCAGTGCTAGTGTAAGGTTCGTTTCATATTTGTGTCTGGTCCCTTTCAGCCCTTTGTTGCTACCAGAATTGCCCTATCGTTCTCCTTAGAATCCTATGCAAAGATGAAAGACACTTCATATGTATGACTTCAAAAAAAGGAAGAGACACACCTTCATTCTTTGTCTCTTTTACACTTAAAATTGCAACCCTCAATCCCTACACTCCCCCTACCAAAAGAAAATACCAATGTTGATTTCCAATATAATTAGAGTCAAACTTGATCACTACCTACCCTTTTATTATTTTACTCACATATGTATACTTTCTTGTCTGACAAATTAATGTGCATTTAATTTTACTTGACATTGATTACACGTGTTTCTATTTATTGTTTATTGGTACTTGCAATTAGGTTTCTTTTCAATTTCATCGACTACTATGCTTACCATAAATTAGCTAGACTTGCTTTCAACATATAATATTATATTTGCGCAGAGAGGCGCTCTACAACCCAGTATGGGGGAGATCTTGTAACGTTACGTAACGTTATTTTTATGTGTAAATTAAACCATGTACAATAAAACCATGGGTTGTTTAGAATGCATTGCACATGGTTTAATTTACATATATTTTTTAAACTCGTAAATTTTAATTATTATTATTTTTAATAAAAAATCTTATTTTATAGGTCACTTGCAACATCTAGATAATGAATGAGAAAGACACTCAATCATGGTTTTTTTTAATAAAAAAATCTTAATTCTATAGGCTACGTGCAACATCTAGACAATGAATGAGAGAGATACTCAATCATTTATTGAGATTATGTAAGGTTTAAATAGTGGTTGAAAATATTATTCAAAATCCTAAAAGAAGATTTTATAAGATTTAATAGGAAATGAAATCCTTTATACATAAGTATTTCAAAATAACATAAAACAGATTGAGATTATGTAAGGTTTAAGTAGTTGTCGACAATATTATTCAAAATCCTAAAAAAAGATTGCATAAGATTTAATAGGAAATGAAATCTTTTTATATATAAGTAATTTCAAAATAACATAAAACATTCTTAGAAAGGAAAATGTATAGTGTAAAGAATTATTAATATGTAATTATATTCCATGATAGGGATCGAAATTATTAATATGTAATTATTTTAATAATTATAAATTAATAAAAAAATACATTATTTTAATAATTATAGATTATTACAATATTATTTTTAATACATTGCATTTTGAAATAAAATACAAAATTTAAAAAAAAAACATTTCAAAGAAATTTAAAAATAAAAAAGCATGTAATAAAATTTAAAAATCTAAAACCATGTAAACACATTTTAAATATTTTGGAATTTGATGATTAATATAATATTATTTTTAACACATCACACTCTCAAATAAAATACAAAATAAGAAACACTCCAACACACATTTAAGAAATTTAAAAATATAAAACCATGAAAACATTTTATAGCCTTAAAATTAAGATACCTAATATTTTGTAATGAATAATGAATTTGATATATAATTTGATTTTTTATTAAATAATTTGATATTATGTATTTTATGTTAATTTATTTAATATTTTGTAATGAATAATGAATTTGATATATAATTTGATTTTTTATTAAATAATTTAATAGTATGTATTTTACAAGAAAAAAAAAAGTTATGTCATATTTATATAGAAAATATTAATTTGTTTGGATATGAAAAGGATTTAGCGTTTCCCTTTTATAAAAATATCAAATGCTCTCATAAGTTTTTGAAACTTTCAACAAAATCAACTCGGACCTCAACCTTTAAAACCTAAACTATTTATTTTGATTCCTGCAAACACTGCTTACTAACTACATCTTCACAAAGATTTTTTACAAAAATCTACCCCAATCTCATCGGCCTATAATCTTTTTGAAAGTTAATAGCTTCTACAAAAAATAACTTCGTTAATCTTATTTTGACCATAAAAGCTTCATAACAAACTTAATCTTTTTATTCAGAATATCCTCCTAATAAAAAAAACTAACATAAGAGGCACATCCATTTTTCAAAAAGAACCCATTCACCCTTCTTGAGCAGTAAACCTTCTTTAGAAAAAGAGTCCACATTAATTTCTCTATAAATGTGTCTGAAACATAGTTTTTCAAAATCTTCAATTAGGATACACACTTCCTCCAAAAGGGCTTGAAGAAGCAAATTGTGACAATTCCAAAGCTTGTTCAACCAATTGATAACTGTCAAGGAATCACCGTGGACAAATAACCTATCCAAGCCTTTGATTCTATCTAATCTCAAAAGAATCCAGAGCGCTGAAAGTTCAACAAAGTTGTTAGTTCCATAACCTAATCCTGCTTTGAAAGCAATTGGGACATTATCAACTAAAAGGATAATTCCACCTGCTCCACAAAAGACACTCTTTTCCTCAGAGGCTCCATCAAAGAAAGCTACAAGAAAATATTTGAAATCCAAAGGTTTAACAATTCTTAGTTTCTTTGTCATATTTACTTGCAGAAAGAACTCGAGCAAGGATTTACTTTGGATAGCACAAACAACAGGTTGTGTAAACTTATCTTAAAAAATATAGGAATTTCTAGCCTTCCAAATCAACCATATAATCATAACCGGGAGAGTGAAAAAAACATGAGTTTTAATACTACTACACCAGTTCCATAGTCTTTCCTCAATTGAGGAACCTGTCTAGCAATTTTTTACTCCCTTGGGAATGTCCAAAGCTTTCCAAACAAAATTGATGTACCTGGAGTCGATTACCAAATGACTACTGGTTTCCTCCCAATCCTTGCACAAGCTGCATCTATTAGGGCCAGACCAACTCCTTCTTTGCAATTTGTCCCAGGTTAATGCTTTATCCAAAAGAATAAACCACATAAATATGTTGGCTTTCAGTTGACAATTGAATCGCCATACCTACTTCCACCACCATAACTGTTTGTTCCCATTATAGACCTTATCCATCAACATTAGGTAGCCCTCTCTGGGCAAGTACATCCATTTTCAACTCCTGCCCAAATCAATTTATCTTCAGAATCCGAAAGGTTGATATGATTATTCCTCAGTAGCTCAATGTAGGACTGCCATATCCCTAAACCTTCATCTTGAAAACCAAGAGTGGAAGCGTCAATCCAGTCCGTTCTCCATAGATCTAAATTAGACCTAGATCTAATTTATTTAATCATAAGCATATCCTAGTCATGAATAGACTGAATAAGTCTTCGAGGAAGAGTAAAATTATCACCGCAGCCCACCCAAGGATCAATTCCCACTTTGAATTTATCTCCACAGCCAATTTTCCATTGTAAACAATCTCCAATAACGTCGAAAGCATTAAATATAGTTGCTCTCCAAATTGAAGAAATATTTCTCATAGACTTAGTGGGATTCCTTATCCATTCTAGCGAAGACATGGGATAGATATACTTGTGCTTCACTATGTTAACCCACAGTCCCTGACCTTGAATGACCTTCCAAATGCAGCTAGTGCTTTAGAAAATAACCGAAGTTCTTTTACTCCCCAGCCTCCCCAAGCTTTCGAAGCGGTGATACTCTTCCAATGCGTCCATTCCAATCCTTTTCTATCAATTTTCCCAGACCAGAAAAACTCATAAAAATAGAGTCCAGTTGATTGAGAATCATTATTGGAATCCAAGAAATAGACTAATAAATAGGTATAGCAACAAGAACAAACTTAATGAGGATCAGTTGACCTCCCTTGGAGATCCATCACAAACTCCAATTGGAGACCCCTTTTTCACATTTCTTTAAAAGCCAAGACCAATCTTTAACTCCATAATCAAGCAACTTAAGCATAAAACCCAAGTACTTTAATCCTTCAGCAAGCCTCAAGTCCTTTATTTGCAATAAATTCTTGTAATCCACTTCTTCGGGTAAAGTCATCTCAGCTTCAAAAAATGAAGACTTCTCATAATTAACGATCATACATGTAGTCGAGTTGAACATAGAAAGAATATTTGCCAACTTCACTCCATCTCAGTGAGAACCGTCATAAAAAATTAATACGTCATCCAAAAACAGAAGATGAGTTAGGTGCATTAATCCTTTAATACCAATTCCTTTAAAACAAAAATTTATTTAGCTTGAATAATGGATCTGCTGAGACTTTCCACTACCAACACAAAGAGGATAGGGGACTGAGGGCATCCCTGTCTAAAACCTCTACCAACTTTAAAGAAGGGTGATGGTTTCCCATTAATAAGAACCGAAAAGGAGACTAAAGAGAGACAACCCATAATCCAACTTATAATCAAGGGAAAAAAACCGACATGAGTGTCACACATCTCAAAAATCATAATAATTTTTTATATATATACATACATTTAACCAGAAACACCTCTTACAAATCCTAGCAAGCATTAGTACTTATGGCGTGAATTTATTTGAAGATGTTGTGTATTGTTACTCATACATCTAATATTGCTTATGGCATGTTTTTCCAACTACGGGTGTTAATAGAGTTTTAACCGCTTACCACCAACGTCTACACCCGAAGGTGATGTTTCAATCCTTCTTTTGCTTTTTATCTAGATTTACTAGGGGCTTGCTTAGCCCCAAGGCTAAGTCCGGGTCTTTGTTGTAAACATATCCTAAGTGCAATTGACAATATAGGGGAGACCATGTGTATAGTCTTGACCCCATATCCTTTTGATGTAATAAGCTTATGGGACTCAAGGTGCAACCTATGTCCTAAGTGTTATGTTTAAACATGAAGAGGGATCCAAGGTCTAGCCTTGGTCCTCATGCACATATGTTAATACTATGTGACCTTTGATTTGCAAGTGTATAATATATAATGCCATGGTTAAAGTTTGCAATAAGGTTGGGTCTTGGTATAAAGGTAAGGATTCGCAGTTTATTGTAACAATGTTTTATATGTTAATATGTTAAGTGTTATGGGGTATTTTCCATAGTTTTAACCTTGGCCCAAAATACAATGATTGAAAGTCATGATTAACACTTGGTCGTGAGTTATGATTTGTACTTTGGTTGACTTGCGACTTTATGGTGTTTCCTTGGATTCAAGTTGATAGCGCAACTGGGCTTTCAATGCTAGCTCAAGAATGCATCTCACCCATCCACCTATACAGTTGTTGGATAGGGTTGCAAAAAGGTTAAGGTGTCATTTGTTTTGTCGAAACCCTTCATTGTTTGGTTGTTTGGTTTGTGAAAGAAGAGGGACGAGGCTTTGCTTTGTTAACGATGATTGTAATGCGGTGGTGAGTGTGAAATACTTGCCCGAGGTTTTAGTGGCCTTCTGTCTGAATTCTTTCCAAGGTGAACCTGTGGTTTTCATTGCTCCAATGGCCTCCTGTAGCATGCTTCTTGCGCCTCCACCGGAACTCGCCACCATCTCCAGCTATGAAAACTGCGCTTTAATAGGTAAGGGGTTATTAGTTTATCTATGCAAGGTTTAAATAGTTTCAATTGATTTTATTGTAATTACTAATACTACATTGTTCTTGGATGTA